>CAMRHE010000132.1:4800000-4982873 GCA_947044405.1 Leptodactylus fallax | reverse complement strand
AAGTTCCAACATCCACCCTACTATTACAGAGGATGTCAGGAAGGGGTTAGAGCAGCTGCTGCTATCTGTGAGGTCAGTGTATAGTGTATTTCTTGTGCATTCAGTGCTCTAATGTATATGTAAAAATATTCTGATACTCTGCTTTATTATCTCTTATAAACTATATTTTTCTCATTTACTTTGGGCCCAGCTGGAAGTACAAATAAAGCATCATATCCATCAGCTGAACAGTAGTGGCTCGATGATTTATCAAGAACACTGCAAGCCTAATTACACTAAATGAAATGAATGGCAGCTAAATATTTTAACAAAATGTTGACCATAATACTAGCATGTGGGCATTAGATATGCTGGCTCTGCTGGTAATTATCCTCTCCCACATGTAGCCTATTGATTAACATAGCTTGCGTGACATTTGTCTCTCTTAGCTCAATATCCAACCTGCAGTCTAAAGAAAACCAAGAGTGAATGTCATCAAGATGAGTAATCTACTCTGTCTACAAATATATATCCTTGTAGTCTCTGTCTAAAAATATAGATCTCCTTATATCAGTATTGAATATAATTATCTGATGATCATGCAATGTCCCAAAACTTAACATGGGTGGAGGAGGCCAATGATGGCGGACAGCTTACACCTTCTCTGGTCAGGGTGGCTTTGGCATCAAATCCCCTTAAAGGCCCTAAGGTTACACAGTGATGAAGGGTGGATTGCATTACGGTGATGTTAAGGCACTCCCTGACGTATGTCTCCCTTGTGATGGTGTTTCGGGGGGTGACTTTAGTGGGGGGTGCAAATGAAGCACAGGAGACACGTTGGCAGCTAAACAAGCAATGTAGGTGGCATAGTTTACATAGAACGTTTTCTTCCAGTCACAATGCAACATGGAGTCCCATTCACTTACACTAAGCAGTATATGTTTGGCACTTTATATACATGGACAGGAGTGGTGTCTGGTCTTCACTCCTACCTCAAGTCCTATGACTCTTTCCACAGTGGTTATCTGGGGCAACCCCTGGGACATAGTTATCACTTTCCAACCACCCTTGGAAAGTTCCTGCCATGGACACTATGGTTTTCGCACTTATACAGCAGTGCTGATGTTCGGTTTAAAGCAGGTACAAGAAGTCCTATTCTGTGAGCGGAGGTTCTAGTGACAGGAGACTGCCTATTTTAGTACTAACCCTAGCCAGCCTGGTAAGGTGAAGGTTCTTTCCCACAACCTCAGTTCTTTCCTTAACTGCAGCTAGCTATAGACTAAAGGAAGAGTCACACAACCAAGTTTCACCTGTGAAACTTGGTCTGTATGTGTCACCTGATTTACTGGCCTGAACTTCATGTTGGGAGAGGGACTGCTAGCATTATAGTTATCTATGCTGCCTCCCCGCAACATACTATCCTGTAGTGATTATAGTATTGGACACAGGGGCGCACCGCTAATGAGGCGAAGTGAGGCGGCCGCCTCAGGCGGTACTGTCCTTCACTGTCTGGGGGGCGGCATTTTTACTATTTATTTAATGTAAACCAGCCCAGGACAGGCCGCTTTAAAAAAAAAAACCAGAGCTGAGCAGGGCCGGTCCTGGGCTGGCTTATGAGACTTCGCATCTCAGCGCAGGCGGCGATACAATGACGTCATCACACCGCCTACGCTGAGACACAGACGTCGCAAACAAGAAGAGGCAGCGGCTCCATCAAGGCATCGCAGGTAGGTGCGGAGAACTTTTTTTTTTTTAATATATATAAATAGGCCGTAACCTGCTGGAGTATCCCCGGCAGGTAACGGCTTATTTATTTCCCTACCCGGCGTCTGCTTGTGGCCGCCCCCGCTTCCCCTTCTGCTATGGGACGCAGAAGGCGAAGTGGAGGCCGCTGTGAGCAGCCACGGGAATCGGTAAGTGAGGCCACGGGCCGCAAATACTACTATTATTATACTCCGGGGGCTTTTCAGACAATAATCAGACACCCAGGGGAGGTGATAAACATAAAAAACAGTGTTACTCACCTCTCCAGCGATCGGTGTTACTCCGAACAGGCTTGGGGCCTCTGTTGATGTCATCAGGTCGCATCGCCGGCCTGATCACGTGACGTGTGTGCACAATTAAACAGGGCCGAAAGCTGTGGGGAGTGCACCGGTGTCCAGGATAGATAAGTAACACTGGTTTTTATGTTTGTCACCTCCCCTGGGTCTCCGATCATTATACTCTGGGGTCTGAAAAGACCCCCGAGTATAATAATAGTTCATGGGTGGGCAACTATGGGGCATAATACCGTGTGCAGGGGCCACTATGGAGCACAATACCAGTGCAGGGGCCACAGTGGAGCATAATACCAGTGCAGGGGCCACTGTGGAGCATAATACCAGTGCAGGGGCCACTATGGGGCATATTACCGTGTGCAGGGGCCACTGAGGAGCATAATACCCTGTGCAGGGGCCACTGTGGAGCATAATACAAGTGCAGGGGCCACTGAGGAGCATAATACCCTGTGCAGGGGCACTTTGGAGCATAATACAAGTGCAGGGGCCACTATGGAGCATAATACCAGTACAGGGGCCACTATGGAGCATAATACCAATGCAGAGGCCACTATGGAGTATAATACAAGTGCAGGGGCCACTATGGAGCATAATACCATGTGCAGGGGCCAATATGGAGCATAATACTGTGTGCAGGGACCAATATGGGGCATAATACCGTGTGCAGGGGCCACTAGGGAGCATAATACCGTGTGCAGGGGCTGCTGCGAGGCATAATACAGTGTGCAGGGGTTGCTGTGGAACATAATACCGTGTGCAAGGGCCACTGCGGGGCATAATACCGTGTGCAGGGGCCACTATGGAGCATAATACCGTGTGCAGGGGCTGCTGCGAGGCATAATACAGTGTGCAGGGGCTGCTGTGGAACATTATAGTGTGTGTAAATGGGACGTTATAAACAGGGGCTATGGTGCCTATTTATATCACATGCTGTCTGTTTATAGTGGCCATGTGATGTAATTCCAGCCTTGTCACATAGACATGTATAGGACAAGGCAGTAGTTACATTACATGGCCGCTATGAGATGAATGACATTATTTAAACAGAGAAGCGGTCACGGCGCTTACACAGGTACCATTCACACAGCTGGTCAGTGGGGGTCCTGCGTTTTTGAGCCCCACTGATTAGTTTATTAATGACCTGGAAAACCTTTTAATTAGTTAACACCTGGGGCATTATTAATAAGGGGCACTATTTATATAGGGTACACACGGACATTATTAATATAAAGATGCACTTGGGGGTATTATTCATTATGGGGGGTTATATCATATATTATATAATTGGGGTAGCAGCAGGATGGGGGCTTTGTGCAAGTGAGGACAATGTGGGTTGGATGCCTGGAGAGTGAGAAGCCAAAGATGTCTGTGTTGCAAACTTTACAGAGACAAGTCACAGCTGGAAGAAGTGGTCATGGCGGACCAAAGGGAAGAGAAGGGAAATGTGAAGGATTAGTCAGAGACGTCACCTGTAAGTCACAGAATGTTACTGTCCTGTATTCACCTAAATGATAGAGGATAAATACCTGATTGATGGGGGTCTGTCTGCTGAGACCCCCACTGAGCCTGAGAATTGGGTTTTTTCCCCCACTGGGTGGGAATTCAGCCTGACAGCAGCCATATATATATAGGTGTGTCACTTGGTGGATGGACGAACCCGCGTGGCTCTCATTCACTTCAATGGGAGCGCCAAAGATACCTGAAGTCCAGTACTCAGCTATCTGCGGGGCTCCTATTATAGAGAATGGGGGCCGCGTGGGCTCGTCCATCCACCAAGCAGAAGATGTGTGAAGTTATTGTCATTGTTAATGCCGTGTTGTTGATCTGATACTGAAGTAATACAGGAAGAAGAATTCTTAAAAACTGTTTTATAACTTTGTGTATTGTGTGACGATAACAGTGTGTGAAGCTAATAGCATGGAAACTCAAAATTTTTTTTTTTGGGGGGGGGCTTATTTCTATAGTCCGCCTCAGGCAGCAAAGAGGCTAGGTTCACTACTGATTGGACAGTATGTCGCTGGGAGGCAGGGACTCCTAGCAGCATTGATAACCCTTTTCCGGCATGAAGTTCAGGCCAGTAAATCAGGCGAACACACAGAGTGAGTTTCACGGGTGAAACTTGGTTGTGTGAATCTAGCCTAACTAGAATAGGCCCAAACTCACTGGCTTAAAGGAGTATTCCCAGGAACATAACCATTTTTAAATTTGTAGATAATTAAAAGTTTAACATTTTTGCAAATATAAGTAATTAAACATTTAGCAGAATTTTAAAGATTTTTTTCTAAATATCTTGTGGTCACAGTCTTGTCTTCTTGATTAGTTGCCAGTGGATACCACCATGAATGCAGGAACTTTCTAAGGTCAGAAGTTAAAGAGGATCTTTCATGTCTTTGGAGATCAGCGGTATTATATACTGCTAGAAAGCTGACAGTGCGCTGAATTCAGTCTAAGCCTTGTTTTGTGTGACATGTTGATGTGATACCTGGTTCTGTTCTGTGTGATATGCTTAAACATAAAATGTATCATTTTTTGGCTCTATCATTATTTGCAGTTTTGGGGAACTGTACATGCTTGATGACTCCATCAGAAACTTGGATTCTGTATACATTTTTTTCTTTGAGAAGACCACCAAACCATTTTTTTGTGCAAATTTGGGTGGTCGGATCAAAGAGGTTTCACTGTATCTATTTATTTATATTTTCACATTTCTTTTATTCAGTATTTGATATTATAACAATATGTTATTTTAATAACCCTCTACACTCTTGTGTGCCAGTATATTATATTATAATCTTGAATTGGTATATGTCAGAGCGCCCACCTTGAGAAGAGTGACCTCAATATTGCTGGAACCTTTCCCTATATTCTCCTATGCTATGTTTCTGCTAGAAAAATGTCATGCTCCCAAAAATGTTGCCTATGAATTTTAGGACTCTTCAGGGAGACAGAGCAGTCACTACTCCACGAATGCTATCCTGACACTACATCTCAATTTTGGACTACATGAGTTCTCCATGTTTGGCCATAAAAAACTATTTAATGCCTCTCACAACTTAAATGGTAACAAATGTTTTTGTGCCGATCATGCCACTTTTCCAAAAGTGGGCAGGGAGTGGGTGAGGCCATCATATATGCCACATTCATCAACATTTATGCCACAAAACTGGCATAAATCGCTGGTGTAGATTTTTGCCAAGGTGTCCGGATGGCAAGGAGTATGCACCTATCTCATGACAAGGTGCAGCCTCATCATGTATTGAGCACCTCCTAAACAGAGGACATAAAGATTGGCATACAATACGCTGGTCTTTATTAGAGATGGGCGAATCTCTTAAGATTTGTTTCATCCCAGGTTCAGACAGAGCGAACTAATGCTCAGCATGGCCATGGTACTGCTGGCCTCAGTAGTGACCCCAGGCGTATGACGCCAGATGTCACCAAGGAAGTAGAGACAGAGCGCCAGAAGCCGTGAGGAGACCCAAAAAGGTAACGAAAGGTGAGTATAAATGTTTTTTTTACTTTTGTCACCTCCCCTGGGCCTACACCTATTATACTTTGAGGTCTAAAGAAACCCCTGAGTATAATAATTTACTGCAATGCATGTGGGGGCGGCCATTTAAGTTCATCTGAGACAAATCCCAAATTGTTCAGTTTTGTTAAAAAACTAACAATTTGGGATATTCGGGTCGAACCCGGCTCGTGTTGAAGCAGTTCGGCCATCTCTAGTCTTTCTGAATCCCCCTGTTGTTCTATTTGATAGGGTTATGATTAATAATTAATATTTTTTTTCCTCCCCAAATAGTCTTATCTCATGATGCCCAGATCTGGACATGTCCATCCAAATGGAAACTTAAGGAAGGACACATCTGTAGCGTTATTAAATCAATGCATGATAATTTCATGTCACTGGACTCCATTAGGTCTCCTCATGGAGATTTGTGCGAAAATGACAAGCAGGAGAAAATCTAACCTACATCCAGTACATTCTAAAATAGCAATTCTGTGCCTAGTTTTAATAGGTTATTCCTGTGGTATTTTTATTTGCACAAACTCTCATACAAGAAGAGTGATGAAAGGAATAGGTACCTTTAATTGCAAATGCTGCAGCCCGGAGATAGCAGTTGATGACTGTTAGCTGAAGTCTTCCATTATCCTTAAGGTAATTTTGCTCAGGTAATGACTTGCATGTCTAAACCATCTGTTTTCAAGGTACAGATGTTTTCCCAGAACAAGATTTAATATTAAAATGAATGCCCAAATGCAACTATAAGAGATTGTGTTTAAAGAGAGCATTCTATGTTATGTTGTAAGCAATTTCATAGAAATTAATGATATTGCAGAATAAATCGCCTTACAATTCCATATCACATGATAGACACAGAATTTACGGTCTTCTTTTAAATGATATATGGCTTTGTATAAGGAAGACAAGGATTAGTTCATGTAACTATATGAATATCTATCTATAGAATTTAACCATTAAAATGTATATTCTTTAGATCTTTTGAAGGAGATAAAAAAATCCACAAACCAAGGTGAATCTACTGAAGTTGAGAATCATCCCCAGCTTCTTTTAATTACTGGGGGACTCAGTGACACATCTCAGTCAACCCTAATTTTCTAACTTCGGGAGGGGGGCTTTTCCATATAAATTTTTACTTCAGGCAGCAAAAAAAAGCTAAAATTGGCCCCGTGTGTATTATATAAATCTTCCAAAACCCAATCTTGTTGAATGTGGTGCTGTCCCCTTCCTTTGGACTCCATAGAGACACAAAGCAGAGCCACTCTCTTTCACCATTGCTCCTCATGGTTTATTTGGGTATTTGCTTAGGATCTTGTATAGGTCTATAGGTGGTTGATATTTTTCTTGGGAATCACTCTGCCACTCTGAAAAGTCTACAGTGTTGTTTGAAAGTTTGTGAACCCTTCAGAATTTTCTATATTTCTGCATAAATTTCAACTAAAGGATTAACAGATAATTTAAGGGTGTTTGTTGCTTTGTTACATCACAGTGGGGCACTATGACATCACAACTGGTCTTTGTTAATGTGGGGCATTGTGACATCACAAGGGGATATTGTCATATCATAACGGGACATTTTGAAACCACAATGGGTCTTTGCAACATCACAATTGTTTTTTTTTACATCACAATGGGGTATTGTGACATTACATTAGGTCTTTACAAAATCACAGTGTCAAAGGCCACTGCTGTAAACAATTGAAAGGGAATTTATTAAAACATAAACATCACAGTGCAACATATTTCATGGGCACTTCTTACTTCCTTGGGCACGTCTTACCTCCTCAGCCTGAGGAAGTGAGAAGTCAGGCTTTGTTAAATAACAATCGGCCAATGTGACATCAAAATGGTGTTTTGTCACATCACAATGGGGCTTTGTGACATCACAATGGTGTTTTGTGACATCACAATGGATGGGGCATTGTGAGATCACAATGAGGGTCTGTGGCATCATCATAGGGCTTTCTGACATCAAAATGTTTTTTTTTACATTGCAATAGAGCTTTGAGACATCACTACGGGGAATTGTGACATCACAATGGGACACATAAAGGGTAGTTAGCATATCACTTTGTGATAGCTAATGAAATCATGTTGTATATTGAGAAGCTGCTTAGCTTGTATTACACCTATCTGGACATGTCCAGCTTAGAGGACAGGTATGGGAGTAGACATGTGCAAGCCCCTCAGGCACCACTGCCCTGCTGACTGACACCTCTTCATTACTGTTTACAACAAAATAAGAAATCATAATACGCATCATTATGATCATATCTTAGATATTTTTATTCTGTTTAAGGTAGAATTCACAAGAGTAATTATCGAGCATTAACTATCTGTTCTATGAGAAGTCATCATGTAGTTTTCAGGAAACCAACAGTCCAGAAAGTACTTTGTGTTAAGGGCTACAAATTACTAATTATTTTCTACAGCTAATGTGCAAACCAGAAAGGGACACATTACCAGTGAACTTTATTGATTGTTCCGTGTGCACTCCTGTACGTTCATATATTGGCCCTTGGGCTTGTGAGGTGAAGAAGATCTGAGAAAATATCATTAATCTGTGATGTGGAAGATTTCATCCAGCACTGAAAATTTACCTGAGTACAATTCTAGACATAATGTAATTTCTAAATCATGTTTATTGTGTACAGATTTTTTCTGTAGGTCTATGATACAGCAAACCTTATAATATGGTTCCACTAAGAAAAAGCAAACAAATCAACAACATAGTAACATACAGATGTATTCTTTGTTACCTTTCCTTTTGGCTTAACATATCCTGAGATGTGTGGCATGAGATGACCAGTTTTTCAAAACAATATGATTTTACAATATTCTGCGTGGTCACCCAGTGGTTGTTTTATGAGCTGCAGTCTGTGTTGACTTTGTTTCATGAGAAGCTAAACCAAATTTGAGTTAAGGTAATGGTGGATAAATGTGTAGTTATTGAAGGCAATATATGTCAGGATATCCTTTTATATACATCTTTCTAGACAGGAGCGAACCTAGCCTCTCTGCTGCCTGAGGCAAAGTATAGAAAGGCACTCCCTCCCCCCCCAAAAAAAGATACCCACACAGCTACCTTTGGTTGCGTGATGGGGCCCCCTAATTAGGACATTGTCATTGGCAGATCAAAAAAATCCTCTTATTTGGCCCCTGCATGATATACAACCCCCTTTTTTCTGGCCATCCCAATGGTATATGACCCCCTTTTTCTGGCCCACCACATGGTACATAACCCCCTTGTTTTAACCCCCCCACATAGCATATGATCAACTTATTTATAGCCCCCACACAGTTTATTGCTCCCTTTTATACCTTCCACACAGTATATGACCCATTTTTATACTCACAAAGTATATGATCACCTTTTTTAACCCCCCCCACACTGCATATGATCCCCCTATTTATGGCTCCCAAACAGTTTGTGGGCGCTCTTTTATACGCACCCACACAGTATATGACCCCCTCTCCCAACCCCCACATAGTAGCGGCCGATAATTTTTACCCACATTTTCACACTCCTATCCAGGTCGCCTTCCGCTGCCGCCTCTAGTGTGCACTGTAGCCAATGCTGAAGAACGCAGGGATACTGTATGGAGCGTCCTGACGTTCTTCAGTGTAGTGATGTAAGTGCAGCGCCACCTAGAGGTGGGCAGCTACGACTAGAGGTATGGATAGATTAGTAAAAAGTATCGACATCTGCTTATTGCAATAACACAATAAGTAGCTGCCGATTTAAAAAAAAAATGCCATCCTCCCAATTTATTCCATGAGGCAACCTGAGGCAATGGCCTCAGTCGGCAGGGGAAGGTGTGCCCCTGCTTCTAGACATACAACCTCCTTAGGACTCTTGTATGCTACCATATTATGGTTCTATTTTCTGCTGAACCATAATAGGGCTGCCATAGACGTGGATAAACCCTCTGCTTTACCACCACATGCTTTTGATTTTGTGTGGAGAGAGACAGGGGCCGATTTACTAGGCCTTGTAGACCAGTTTTCTGGCATACAAGGCATTAAAAGTTGCAATTTCTTTTGTGCAAATTAGGTGTTTGCAACTTTTTGCTTTCAGCACCATCTTCTCCGCTTTCCAGAAAAGGGAATATGGCTAGGGCATGCAGGGGACAGAGCCATTGGCCCTGTCAGATTTAGGCTACGGCCCCACGTTGCGGAAACGCAGCTTTTTTTTTGCTGCAGATTTTGCTGTGTTTTTTTGAGTCAAAGCCAGGAGTGGAATGGCCAGAAGGTAGCAGTATAACAGCTTCCTATATATTTCCCATTTCTTTTATAGCCATGCTTGGCTTTGGCTCAAAAAACCGCAGCAAAATCTGCAACAAAAAACGCTCCATTTCTGCAACATGGGTCCGTAGCCTTATTGTCATTTCTAACAGTATGCTGACCTAAATGATGCGGCAAATCTACATCAGCTGCTGTAGTTATCCTTCCAAGTGCACAGTCCAGCAGAGGGTAAAAGTCTTCATAAATCTGCCCCATTAAGTTTTCGGATCAAATTCTGTATGAACCTGACAACAAAATAAAACTTGAAATGCTTATTGGATACTATCCCGGTATACATTAAGTATGATGGAGACTGTAGATTAGTGCATGGAAGTTTTATGACATCATAGTGTTTATCGTCAGGGCCGTTTTAATATAATAGTGTCCCTGTTCAAAATATTCGTAAGTAGCCCCCCCCTTCCCGACACATAATTTAATGTTCCTTTAAATAGCCCCCACACGCTACCTCCAAGTCACCAGTACTACATACAAATTTTTTTTTTTAAGTTATACTCACCAAACCCCATTCCCATGCACTTGCATGCAGGCTTCCACTGTAAAGATGTCCGTGGCTCAGTGGTCATAGCGCCTCCCTGCAGCATCAGCTGATGGCTAAATAATGGATCACTGAGCCCTATGGTCAAAGCAGCCCTGATCATGCTAAAGGAGCTATATAGCCTGTGTACCCTGCCATACAGGCTCAGATTTTGATTAAAAAGTATACCCTCAATGGAGGTCAGAATTACAGGTCTATAGTTTATCAGTTTTTTACTTAGACATTCTGCCACGTGGAGTGGCACAGCGGTACGTGATTACAATGTAACATGTGCCATATTCTTCAGCACAGTGCTCAGCTATTTAAGAACCAGGCACACGTTGCTAAACACTGCGGTGCAGATCTACTCAACAGAAATCAAGCTGGATAGTTAGTTAACTGCATAGAGTCTGGTTTGCAAGTCTTTCCTATTTTTTCCAACACCTACAAAAATATAGGTATCAAAAAAAAGTGTTGGGAGAGCTTAATAAATAAATTCATGAAATGTTTCTGGGGACAAATACAATTGTATTAGTAATGAATAGAATGCATGATCTCCCCTATATAGCTAAGGGTTAACAGCTGGAAAGTATCATTTAAGCCTGAGTAACTTTGCAAACTCTAAAGAGATGGATTCACATAAGGTGCAATAATGTCATGCTCAGCAATGTGTAAACCTTAAGTGTGCTGCTTAGTGAAGTAAAGAAGCAGCATAAAAAATTGAAATATGCAAAATAAGTTAATGTTCCAGAGTAAAATTAGTGCAGAAAAAAATCCAGACGGTCTTTTTATTTGTAAAAATTTCTTTATCCCTTCAGACCTACTAATAGTATTTGCCTATGTTTTTCTGTATTGAATATCTATTTCTTTTTGTCCTTTTGTCCTTTGAAAGACAAAAAGTCTAAAATGCAACAATAGAAAATGCAGAGCTGATTTTTAGAAAAGCAAGTTTGGCCAAAAATAACTTATGTCTGTGAGCTAGGATCACATGCTGTGAATTTTCAGTGTTTGACATTGCAGATTTTTCGTTAGTTTTGACCGTGTTGCTCATCATAATTTTTTCACAGTCATCGGGTCATCCGTGGCTTGTACTGACGCTTATTCCATTTACTTAAATGAGACTGCAGTACCAGGAACAGCCATTCGAGTCATTGTGTCTGTGCATTCGATAAGGTGGATGCACCCACTGGCTATAACTATAGGGGTCACAGCTGCATCTGGGCCCATAAACCGGGGATCTCACAGGTCACCTTTAATACACTTGGGCCAGATAAACTTCTTTGATCTCCTATCTGATTTACATTCATGGCTGGGACTCTATGCCTCATAAATGTATAACCCCTGCCCTATAGTGAGCTGGAGTCAAAAGATTTAGGATACACAGACTTCCAGTGTCAGAAAGGGGAAAATGAACCCTTTCATTGGAAAAATAGCAGTTCGTCAGCAGCATATTGTCAAGGAGGGATTCTGAGGGCGAGGCTGTAGCAAAAAAAAAAAAAAAAAGGGATTGATGACCATGAATGGCCACTGGCAGGGAGTGGGAATAATGGAAAGCTTGTGTAGACAGACACGTTATGGGTGGTGGTCAGCGCCCAGGTACAGAAGGAAGGGAAAATATATATATGTATAGATGGGATGCGACTAATCATTGTGAGGATAAGTTGTGTAGAGGGGGACCTAGGCTGAGCTTATGCATGAGGGCCCTTGGGATTTTAGTTACACCCCTAGATTTGCCAGTTATAAGGTTGCCATAAGCCTTTAACTGTACTGTTTGTAGGCAGGGCCGTTTTAATAGATTAAGGGGCCCTGTTCAAAGTTTGTCCCCCCACATAATTTCATTTTCTTAATTTTTCAAGCTCTACATAAGGCCCGCTCAACCACCAATATTACACAAAAAAAAACAAACAAAAAAAAAAAACATTGAATGCTCACCTAACCGTGTTCCCACGGCCACAGGCTCTGGCTGTAATGATCTCTGTGGCCACGCGCTCATTGCGCTTCCCTGCCGCAGACAACATCAGCCAAAGGCTGAATAATGGAGCACCAAGCTGACAGCTCTGTGCTCCACTATTGTATTCAACCTCCATCTTTCTCCTATGGACACAGATATAGTTGAAATCACTGCCTGCTGCCTGGAATAGTGGGACAGCACTCAAAATGTAGGACTGTTCCACTCAAGCCAGGGCGGCAAAGGGTGCCGCTGCTACTATAGGGCCCAATGCGGATGTACCGTTGGCCTTATGGTTGAAGCGGCCCTGTTTGTAGGGGTCCCAGACATCATTTCCACAATGATCATGTATTAATGACATCCTAAATTAAGGAAAACCCCTTTGAAGGGCACTACATCTGCCACTATGCACACTATGCCAATGATTTACAGCATCTTATAAAAAATCATTTTAGTATTTTTTTTCTAGAGTTTTTGTTGAACACAAAGTCTAGATCCTCTTCATTCAGCTAAAACGGCAAATAAAGTAAAGTCTGCAGATATAATATGGCAATCACAATTCTTTTGCTTTTCTTTGATGGATGGAAAAAGCTCACATTCAGCATGTTTTTAGTGGCCGATAGGGAAAACCTGCTGTGGTGTTTTTATTCAATATGCACTAGATGTAAGCTTTTTACATCGATAAAATGAAAGCAGAAGAAGGAAGGTGAGTGCTGTGTTTTACACTTCTCCTTATTGCTATAAAATATTTATTCCTCTAGAAGAGCACCACATATGTGCTTTAGAAAGCTACAAAAGCTAGGAAAAAAAGAAACTGCATTGCTACTATGTTGACATATCTGAGGAGTCAGAGGGAAATGCCAAAATTGTTCACCTCCCGGAGGGGCGCATTTGGCATAAACATTTCACAGTCAGTTAAAAAATATTGAAAGGAAAATATGAGAACAGTTTTTTGCTATTTCACTCTATTATTTTTGTAGCAGGGTTTCCTCCCAATTATTTGCTCTCCATTTACAGTATATCTGTCTTGTAGATTAATTTGTGTGATATAAGAACATGCAAAAATGGTGCGGTAAATGCAACACAAATCTGATCTCTCTGCACCACTAATCCCTGGGAATGTTAGCATATGACAGACCAGCCCTAAAGGGGCCAAGACACCTTCAATAGCTGACTGATACTTGGCTGGCCGACAGTGATTCCCATCACTACTCCCCCATACAAATTCAAGTTTGGCTCAGCTGAGCATGCATGTGTTCAGAATGGGAAGAGGGAAGAGAGCCCCTTTATCTCTGGCAGTGGCTTATCTTCCCTTAAAACTAAACGGATTAGATGTTGAAACTCAGCATGTCCAATACATCTTTACCCCAGCATCACCTGTCATGGGAGAGTAGCGAAGTCCCCTTGTACATAAGATAGTCAGCCAGTCCAGCCAAGATCAATAGATTCAGAGGACATTTTACTGTTATGTGTATGGGGCTTTTATTGGAGGTCCCTTGTACCCTCATTTTAATGTAGCAGTGGTCACATAGGAACACTATTCCATTCATTTCTATGGGACTGCTGAGGAGATACTGAGTACAATGCTCCTGATCAGTGGGGGTCCCATCAGTCAGACTCCCACCAGACACTTATCCTCAATCCTGTGCATTTGTGACAAGTTGTAAGACGATGGGCAAACCTCAAAAGATTCATTTTGACAAATATTTGTGAGGTTCAGCCCTCCAGTTCATTTCAGGCTGAACTTGTGCTATTATTATACTCTACTTCAGACCACAGAGTATAATAAATGGATGTCCAGGGGGAGGTGCAGCAACATAACAAACAGTTATACTTACCATGCACCCAGCAGTCCCCTGGAGTCCTCTTCTGGCATTTGGCTAACATTCCGCACCCAAGAGTCACCGCTGAGGCCTGTGATTGGTCCTCAGTGGTCACGTGGGGTATGCTGAAGTCATGATGTTTGTGTCATGTGGTTCACACTGACATCATGATGCTTTAACACAAGCATCATGATATCGGCATGCCCCACATGGCCCAAAAAGACCTTAACGGTGACCCCAGGGTGCATGACTTCAATCACATGCCAGAAGAGGCTGAAGAGAATGCCGGGGGACCACTGGATTCCTCATGAATGCCCAGGAGAAGTGAGGCAAAGTATTACTGTTTGTTACGTTGCTGCACCTCCCCTGGGCCTCCACTTATTATACTCTTCCATGGGCGCTTGGCAGATAGACAAGTGTTGTACTCTAGCTATTTCCAATGCTCCTTTGAAATAAATGGAGCAGGGCTGAGCATTCTGTGTCCACTGCTACACCCTGAATGGGGGTGAAACATCCAGTTCTGAGGATTAGTGGGGGTCTCATCAGTCAGACCTCCCTGACCGATCAGCAATCTATCTACTATCCTATGGGTAGGTGGATAAATAATTTTTGTAATATAACCTTTAACCAAATTCAAGCAAAGTTAAGAATGGGCCCATCTGTATAGAAGAGTCTGATATTTTTGGTGATCTAAAGCCAGTACACCTGAATGTCCATCTTCTAATTAGAACTTTCCATCATGGATTCTTAGTGATCGGAAAATAAAAAAGTCAAATGGAAAGACTCAAGTCTGAACACATACCGTATCTTCAATAGTGAAAAGATAACCACCAGTTTCTTAGTGACTCATGGAGCCTTTCAATCTGCAGTTAAATTCTCGCTGCTTATATCATATTTGGCACATTTATAGCAAATCACATGAGACATCATCCATTATCATCAAAGTCAGTTTACATTTGACAAAAAGACTTTTTGCTATGCAGTATTTTGCATAATTTGGGATTTAAGGCATAAGCAGTTTTGCAATAAAGCTCATTAACATGTTCTCTTTGATCTCTAAGTGTTCTTAAAGAGTATCAGATGAGCTGTTTCTATAATCATTCCCATAGCTTTCTACAGCAAAATTTTCCCAAATCTGAAGAGGTGAGTCAACCTAATGGCCAGAGCTGGGGCACCCAGTGATAACCCTGTGCTAGAATGGGGAAGATGAGTAAGATGAGTAACATTACTTTAATTCAGTGGGTCCATTGCACAGCTACATGCAAATATTACCCAACATCCATCCACAAATTCCTAAAATGTCACGGGTACACATCTCTTTTTCAGTAGTATCTTGCTGACTAGTCCAGGCATAAACAAGACAGACACCTATGATGATTGGTGATTGGGGCCCCTCAACAACATTAAGACAGTGGAGCCTGGAAAAACATGCTCCAAAAATGTCACCATTTTTAATACAGAATTCTAGTGCATGTCCGGTATTCAATCTGCCCAATGTCTTTAAATTAAATCGCATATGACTTTGCATACTCCTTTGTGAAAGCAGCCTTTTTATTAATTTCCAAGTGTTTCCAGACAATACAGAAAATGAATTGTGAACATAAAGAACCATCATTTTCTTTCAAAACCAGAAAACACAGTAAGCCACTTACTAATATATATCACAGCTTCAGAGCCAAAGTCCCCTGTGGAGCAACACCGCTCCTTTGTTTATTGCAGTCTTTAGTAAGTGGGTTATTGTGATGTTTGTAGTACATTGGTGAACATTACTTTAAGTTTTTATATTAAAGTGGTCTACCAGTTGTTTTTGAAAATTAGTATTACATTATGTACTTATACCATATATACTTATACTATATAATATATATTTGATTATCTTGGTTTTGCAAACATTGTATACAGTGACTTTCAAAAGTATTCACACCCCTTGAACTTTTTCATTTTGTCACCTTACAACCACAAACTTAAATGTATTTTATTGAGATTTTAAGTGATAGACCAACACAAAGTAGCAGATAATTGTGACGTGGAAGGAAAATGATACATGGTTTTCAAGATTTAAATCAAATTAAAATCTGAATCGTGTGATGTACAAAAGTATTCAGTCCCCCTATATCAATACTTTGTAGAGCCACCTTTCACTGCAATTACAGCTGCAAGTCTTTTGGGGGATGCCTCTACCTGCTTTGCACATCTAGAGACTGAGTTTTTTGCCCATTCTTCTTTGCAAAATAGCTCAAGCTCAGCCAGATTGGATGGAGAGCGTCTGTGAACAGCAATTTTCATGTCTTGCCACAGATGCTCAATGGGATTTAGGTCTGGACTTTGACTGGGCCATTCTAAGACATGAATATTCTTTGATCTAATCCATTCCACTTTAGCTCTGGCTGTATGTTTAGGGTCATTGTCTTGCTGGAAGGTGAATCTCCTTCCTAGTCTCAAGTCTTTTGCAGCCTCCAACAGGTTTTCTTCCAGGATTGCCCTGAATTTAGCTCCATCCATCTTCACATAAACTCTGACCAGCTTCCCTGTCCCTGCTGAATAAAAGCAGGATGGTGTGTTCAGGGTGATGAGCAAATGTTACTTTTCCGCCACACATAGAACTTTGCATTTAGGCCAAAAAGTTCAACTTTGGTCTTGTCTGACCAGAGCACCTTCTTCCACATTTGCTGTGTCCCCTATATGGCTTGTGGCAAACTGCAAATGGCATTTCTTATGTCTTTCTTTCAACAATGGTTTTCTTCTTGCCACTCTTCCATAAAGGCCAGATTTGTGGAGTGCACGGCATATAGTTGTCCTGTGGACAGATTCTCCCACCTGAGCTGTGGATTTCTGCAGTTCCTCCAGAGTGACCATGGGCCTCTTGGCTGCTTCTCTAACCAATGCTCTCCTTGCTCAATCTGTTAGTTTAGGTGGACGGCCATGTCTTGGTAGGTTTTCAGTTGTAGAATACTTTTTCCATTTTTGGATGATGGATTGAACAGTGCTCCTTGGGATGCTCAAAGCTTGGAATATGTTTTTATAACCTAACCCTGCTTTAAACTTCTCCACAACTTTATCTCTGACCTGTCTAGTGAGTTCCTTGGTCTTCATGATGCTGTTTGTTCACTAGGTGTATTTATACTAAATTACACACAGCTGGACTCTATTAAATAATTAAGTGACTTCTGAAGGCAATTGTGCACACTGAATTTTATTTAGGGGTATTTATTTAGGTATTTATCAGAGTAGAGGGGGCTGAATACTTTTGCACCTCACACTTTTCAGATTTTTTAAATAAAAATTTTGAAAACCATATATGATTTTTGTCCCACTTCACAATTATCTGCTACTTTGTGTTGGTCTAACACTTAAAATCTCAATGAAATACATTAAAGTTTGTGGTTGTAAGGTGACAAAATTTGAAAAAGTTTAAGGGGTATGAATACTTTTGCAAGACACTGTATGTACCCCCTCTGACAACATTCCAAGATTCTAGAATAGCTTTAGTGCCCAGAATGCCTAGGTATCTGCTGTAAATTAACATATAAAATGAAGTTGGACATGTATTGCTATAAGATATGTCTACTCTTCATGCTCACTCCATTTTCAATGTGTATCATCGCATAGATCTTATATACCTATTCATTTTTATTGATTATTTTAACACATAATGCATATGGAAAGTCTTCAGACCCTTTCACGTTTATTAAAATGTGGCTTTGTACTAAAATAAAGAAAAAAAAAAAGTTTCCCCCAATATACAGTACAATACCCTATACTGTAAAAAAAGAATGTTGGAAATCTTTGCTAATTTACTGAAAGGTAAAACTGAAATATTATAGTGACATAAGTATTCACACCCTTAATGCTAGATTCACACTAGTGTTCGGGTTTCTGTTGTTCCGGTCTGCTTGGGGACCCAAAAGACAGAGACCTTGTCCACTTAAAAAGCGGTTACATGTGGAAACCCGCGGATCCCATAGACTATAATGGGGTCCGCCGGGTTTCCACCCAGTTTCCTCTTGCAGGATTTTTCTCTCTGACGTTTTTTTGGTGGTTTCAGCAGCGGAGTCTCCTACAGAGACTCCAACGAAAGTGTGAATCCAGTCTTACTTAGTACTTAGTTGAAGCAGCTTTGGCAGTGATTACAGCTTTCAGTCTTCTTGGATATGATGCCACAGGGTTTGCTCCAGAGATGTTCATTTGGGTTCAAGTAAGGGCTCTAGCTGGGCCACTCGTGGACATTTAGAGAGTTGTCCCTACACCACTCCTGTGTTGTCTTGGCTGTGTGCTTAGGATCATTGTCTTATTGGAAGGTAAACCTCTGGCCCAGTCTGAGGTCCAGAACACTCTGGATCAGGTTTTCATTAAAAATATCACATGCTTTGCTCCATTCAGCTTTCCATCAATCCTGACCAGTCTCTGTGTCCCAGGGTACATGACTCACACAGTATTATGCTGCCTCCACCATGCTTCACTATAGGGATGGTGTTGGTTAGGTGAGGAGCAGTGCCTGTATTCCTTCAGACATGATGCTTAGAATTTTATTAGACCAAAGAACCTTGTTTCATTCTGTCTGAGAGTACTTTAGGTGCTTTTATAAAATCTCCAGGCAGGCTTACACTCGTCTTTTAAGCTATATTCACATGACTGTGAATATCGGCCATATAAGGGATCCGTGAAAACAGGAACCTCTCAGATGCACAATGGCTGTCCATTTTTCACAGCTATTTTGCGCCTCAGTCATGTAAAGGTAGCCTTACTGAGAAGAGGCATCAACTCTCTTTACTACAGGTGGACTCCATCCAGGGTGGAGAAACCTCTCAGAGATGAGCAAAGGAAATGGGAGGCCCAAAGAGCTAAATGGCAAGTATCATAGCAAAGGTTCTCAATACTAATATCCACATAACCCTTCCAATTTTACATATATTTATTACTGTATTTTGACCATTATTTTCCTGCTCTGTAACAAGCCATATAATGTATGTGAAATGAGTATCCTGCCAAGTTCCTTTCCAATGTCATTGAAGTGATAATGTATATTCATGAGCTTTCCACCTTATTATGCATGGGAAGTTGTGTAAGACAAGCAGGTCGTAACTGATGGGAGCCTCTTTAACTTCTAAGGTGGACACTTTTCAATGGAAATGGGACCTTCTTAAATCAGCTATGACCCAGAAACCTGCTCATTCGTCAAATAGTTTGTCATCAGACATCAGCGCAATACTGAACATAGTGTTAAAAATGTGTCCTCCTCTGTACATGTACACATTGAGGAGTATTCTTTATTTAAGTTTTGTGCAAGTGTTTTTTAGTTGCTTTGTATGTATTGTTGATGTTTCTTTTCCTGAAGGTTGTTCAGACAGCCGGATGCAGTGCCCTGTGCACCATAAATACAAGCTGCACAAGAGACAGTTTTATGGCATTGGCTGTTAGGTGATTGGTTCACACTGTAAGAGCCTGGTATTACAAAAGGAGAAACGCGGTGACATTTATGTAGACACATGCTGAAAGGAGAATGGGAATTTAGTAAAAGTGGAAAGCATGTGTGAAGACCTGGCAAACCAATTGTTGATGCTGTGATAGTTCTTTAGGAGTGCACCATGCTGGCAAATACAGTCATGGGCAAAAGTTTTAGGCAAGTGTGTAAAAAAATCTGCAAAATCTGAATGCTTTCAAAAACAAATCTTAATAGTTCATTTTTTTTTCAATTAACAAAATTAAGTCAATGAAGAAAAATATAAATCTAAATCCCATCAGTATTTGGTGTGACCACCCTTTGAAGGAGAAGTCCTGGAAGTGATGATATGGCCCCCACAAAGCCCTGATCAACATCATCCAGTCTGTCTGGGATTACATGAAGAGACAGAAGGATTGGAGCAAGCCTACATCCACATAAGATCTTTTTTGCTGCTCCGCCTTTCTCTTTCACTATGAAAATCACTGCTCTTTCTCAAGACTGACTGCACGTCACATGACTTAGATTATTCATGTCTATAGAAGTATATGGAGAGGGGAGGGGAGGAGTGAGCAGGAAGTGCAGGAGATACAAGAAGAAAGATACTGAGCAGATTTCTATCACAACTGTAGTTGCAGTTTACTCAGCAAAAGTCAGTCCTGTGTGGGTCTGTTTCTGAGTGAGAGAGAGACAATAATAGAGCAGATTCTCCTCTACTCACTTCATGTAGTATATGGCAGGTAATCTCCACCCACCAGTTCTCGGCTCAGAGAGAGTGTGAGTTCCTTACCGCCCAGTGATGACGCTGAGCTGTGAGGAATGCCCCCCCCCCCAGTACAGTGCTATGGATGAGCACAGTCAGGGAGGACGTTCCTCACAGCGCACCTAGACTGTCAGGAACGCCCTTCTGACAGTGAACAGTGAAATTTAGATCCACGATATCTCCAGCCCTGGGGCATATAATGAGAAAGCCAGCAGTGCACTGAATTCAGCACGCTGATGGCTTTCTAGCGGTATGTAAAACCACATATACATGAGGAAGTGAAAGGTCCTCTTTAACCAGTCTTCTTTCGCCAGCAGAAAGTAAACGGGTGTGTGTGTGTGCGTGCTTACACCCTCTGCGACGCAAAGCAGCCGGCTTTTTTTTTTTTTTCGGACACGAAGAACTTTGTTTCCGACGAAAAAAAAAAATAACTGGCTTTTCACGGCGCAGAGGGTTTAAGCGCGCACACACCCGCCCGTTTGCTTTCAAAACCCATTCAAGTTGAATGGGTTTTGAAAGCAAACCGTCTTCAACCTTTCCCTATACTGTCTCCAATCCTTTTTTTTTTTTTTTTTGCCGACATTACGTTTGCTATAAGCCTACAGCGACGTTGCTGCTGTTGTTCGGCCAAAACATGTTGTTATATCTGCACTTTAACGAGTGCCCAGTAGGTAATGTGCACATTACCTAGCTAATGTGCAGATTACCTAGGTAATGTCAGAAATGAAAGCAGTTTTCCGCACTTTAACGGATCGCCCTAGTGAATCTGCACATTACCTAGTTAATCTGCAGATTAACTGATTTCTGCATTTGTAGTTACTGAATACCTCTCTATGAAATAAAGTAGTCTACTACACTGTTTCATACATTTCAAAAAAGGTATCCTAATACAACATATACCATAAAGACACTCTTTGGCTTTTGTCAATGGAGCCTGCAAGGGTATATTCAGCATATGCACCTGGAGTTTTGTTCAAATGTTATGTGAACACAGCCTTATTTCAATGAATAGCCTTGGTACTTTTGTTCAATAGAATATATAGAGTACTTGAAATATGGCTGCTTTTTAGCATTTAAATTTTTCCTGTGAAACAATCCAGGCATTTTTATCATTTTTATTTTGATATTCATAAAAGCAAAATGACAGCAAGCAGTTTACATGAATTTATTGGTTTAGAGAACAGATCTATTTTCTGCTGGAATGATTTTAACAAATTAAGTGTTAGAAATAATCGAATCACAGCTGAGAAAATTGTCATTTTTTAACTGCAGTGAAATTCCATTTGTAACATAGTAATATTATCAAGTGTATCCAATAGTAGGAATAAATTGTCACTTTCTTAGCTGTGTATCAACCTGTTAACCTTATCTAGACATTGGTTAAAGTAACAATACAGTCTTTTTTTCTTTTTTTTTAGCTATGCGAAGTAATCATTGAAATAGAGTCAAAATCTGCTATTGCTGATGCAGTCACCCGTGTCTAGTACCTACACCTATGTTTTTATGCTGTTTCTACAAAACACTGTAGAGATAATACTCAATTGACCTTCCACGACTTTAGACTGTGACGATGTTGTCACCACAGGTCCTGGAAGTTGCACCAACTGCTGCTGGTAACAGAAAGGAAGGAAATAGGAGCATGGTGACCTGACTGAGTGGAAAGGGGAACTATAGGCAGCATGTGAGGGGGCTATAGAGAGTAGATTATGTGAGAGGCAGAAGAGGAAAAGAGAAGCATTTTGACAGAAGAGTTAGGGCAGAAGAACAGGGGTCCGGACTTTAATGAATCTGAGGTCACATGGTAGTTATAGATAATATATTCAGGCAGCAGAGAAACAGCAATCAATGAAAGAAAAAACGGGTCACACTGTGATCATGTGACTTATTGAAGAAAGTGAAAGCAGGAAAAGGGAAGACACTGTGAGCAGATAAGATTACTGTTAATGGGATGGTCTTTTGGACTATGTAATGAAAAAGAAATAAAGGGGTATTCCCATCTTAGCTAAACATGGCCAAGACTAGTATATATTGAACCTGTAACAGGGCTGTTGTATGCGGTTTCCATAACGCACATAGAGGTAAACTTTTGAAGTTACAGAAACAGTGCATCTTGCTCTGCTATTCTGTTTCTGCAATTCTCATTCATCCCTAAAAGTGACAAGGAAAGAGAGCAGTGGGATTTTTATTATTACCATTTCAGAAGTGTTTTGCTGAGATGGGATTAACCCTTTCAATAATTATAATTTAGCATTGCAATGCATTGTATTAGTGATCAGACCCAATGGGGTTCAAGACCCCTAAGGGATCTAATAACTATCTTAAAAAAAAATTATATATATATATATATATATATATATACACAGTACAGACCAAAAGTTTGGACACACCTTCTCATTCCAAGAGTTTTCTGTATTTTCATGACTATAAAAATTGTAGATTCACACTGAAGGCATCAAAACTGTGAATTAACACATGTGGAATTATATACTTAACAAAAAAGTGTGAAACAACTGAAAATATGTCTTATATTCTAGGTTCTTCACAGTAGCCACCTTTTGCTTTGATTACTGCTTTGCACACTCTTGGCATTCTCTTGATGAGCTTCAAGAGGTAGTCACCTGAAATGGTCTTCCAACAGTCTTGAAGGAGTTCCCAGAGATGCTTAGCACTTGTTGGCCCTTTTGCCTTCACTCTGCGGTCCAGCTCACCCCAAACCATCTCAATTGGGTTCAGGTCTGGTGACTGCGGAGGCCAGGTCATCTGGCGTAGCACCCCATCACTCTCCTTCTTGGTCAAATAGCCCTTACACAGTCTGGAGGTGTGTTTGGGGTCATTGTCCTGTTGAAAAATAAATGATGGTCCAACTAAACGCAAACCGGATGGAATAGCATGCCGCTGGAAGATGCTGTGGTAACCATGCTGGTTCAGTATTCCTTCAATTTTGAATAAATCCCCAACAGTGTCACCAGCAAAGCACTCCCACACTGTCACACCTCCTCCTCCATGCTTCACGGTGGGAACCAGGCATGTAGAGTCCATTCATTCACCTTTTCTGTGTTGCACAAAGACACGGTGGTTGGAACCAAAGATCTCAAATTTGGACTCATCACACCAAAGCACATATTTCCACAGGTCTAATGTCCATTCCTTGTGTTCTTTAGCCCAAACAAGTCTCTTCTGCTTGTTGCCTGTCCTTAACAGTGGTTTCCTAGCAGCTATTTTACCATGAAGGCCTGCTTCACACAGTCTCCTCTTAACAGTTGTTGTAGAGATGTGTCTGCTGCTAGAACTCTGTGTGGCATTGACCTGGTCTCTAATCTGAGCTGCCGTTAACCTGCGATTTCTGAGGTTGGTGACTCGGATGAACTTATCCTCCGCAGCAGAGGTGACTCTTGGTCTTCCTTTCCTGGGGCGGTCTTCATGTGAGCCAGTTTGTAGCGCTTGATGGTTTTGGCCACTGCACTTGGGGACACTTTCAAAGTTTTCCCAATTTTTCAGACTGACTGACCTTCATTTCTTAAAGTAATGATGGCTACTCGTTTTTCTTTACTTAGCTGCTTTTTTCTTGCCATAATACAAATTCTAACACTCCATTCAGTAGGACTATCAGCCGTGTATCCACCTGACTTCTGAACACCACAACTGATGGTCCCAACCCCATTTATAAGGCAAGAAATCCCACTTATTAAACCTGACAGGGCACACCTGTGAAATGAAAACCATTTCAGGTGACTACCTCTTGAAGCTCATCAAGAGAATGCCAAGAGTGTGCAAAGCAGTAATAAAAGCAAAAGGTGGCTACTTTGAAGAACCTAGAATATAAGACATATTTTCAGTTGTTTCACGCTTTTTTGTTAAGTATATAATTCCACATGTGTTAATTCATAGTTTTGATGCCTTCAGTGTGAATCTACAATTTTTATAGTCATGAAAATACAGAAAACTCTTGGAATGAGAAGGCGTGTCCAAACTTTTGGTCTGTACTGTATACACACACACACACACACACACACACGTGAACAAAATTGTTGGTACCCCTCGTTTATTGAAAGAAAAACCCACAATGGTCACAGAAATAACTTGAATCTGACAGACTGGAATTTGCCAAACTACATGTTGACAAGCCACAAAGCTTCTGGGAGATTGTCCTATGGACAGATGAGACAAAAATCGAAATTTTTGGCAAGACAAAAATTTGAAGCATATCTTGAAAAGAACACTGTCCCTACTGTGAAACATGGAGGAGGCTCTGTTATGTTCTGGGGCTGCTTTGCTGCATCTGGCACAGGGTGTCTTGAATCTGTCCAGGGTACAATGAAATCTCAAGACTATTGTGATAGCTTGGGGAATTAGACTCAAAATGGCGGCTTCTCCTTGTCCGGACAGCGGTGGTTCATGGTACTGGGCGCCGGAAAGATAGCTTTCAGACGGTCCAAGTGTAAATAAAAGTGGCTTTATTCAGCTTAACTGCAACACAGCAAAACAACAAAAAACCTATGCCACAGTTAGGGCCTAACTCACTCCTTGAGCCCCTAACTGTCCTGACTATTGCTCAACTCCAGCAACAGTCCTCCGTGGACGCCAGCCCTCTGGGACAGAGCCTATCTCTCCGTCCTCGCTGGTCCACTCCTGTGGACACCAGCCCTCTGTGACAGAGCCTCTCTCTCCGTCCTCGCTGGTCCACTACTTCCTGCTTCCTGCAGGATGCTCCAGCCCCTCTGGAGTTACGTGCCACCACCCAAAGGCGTGGCTGAGAGCCTTTTCTGGCCTGGCCTGGGTCGCTCAACAGCACCCTCTGGCTAACATACTTACATACCCTCCCCCTCAGCTCACTACCCATGGGGTGAGCTACAATGGGACGAGACATCCTATGATGAAGTCCCTCTTCAACCATGTATGCCTGTCCATTGTCTCTCCAGAAGTCCCAATCTGGCGGTCTTTTCTTCCACATTCCGCTCCATCGAGTTTTCCGTCTTCTCATCACTTTCCAGATTCCGGCTACTCGACAGTTCCGGTTTCTCCTCACTTTAACTGCTACGCCAAGCTCCTGGCGCTTCTGTGCAAAGGTAAGTTTTCTTCATCATCTTCACAATTCGCCATACAGGGGATCACATCATGTTTCATCACATTTCTCGCCATAGTCTTCCGCCATCCCATTGCATGACACTGATCCCTTTAGTGAATAGCCATAAAAATCTTCATCTTCACCTATCATGAATTCACAGGAGCTCAGAGACCAACTAACACGTACTTCATGCACATCTATGTCTTTAGAGTATAACTGTATCACAGGAACTTTTTCCGTAACCTTCATCTCAAAGCAAACTTTGCCATCACCATCAAGGCTTAGAAGTTTAGGAGACATATCTCCTCTTTGTTTGAGATACACAATCTCTGTACTGCAATATCTTCTCCTTCTGCACGAGGGCCATACCGTACACCCTCACAAAATAGCTCACGCTGAACTACATTTTCTGGCATGTCTTTAACAACTGTCACATCATTGGTGACATGTAACCATCTCTTACTTCCTGACTCCCCCTTCACAGACAACATGGAGTCATTATTCACCGTTTGTCCACCAGACATTTGGCTAGAGACAGGTACAGCAACACCGTTATCCACAATGGCTTCAGACACTTTAGCTGTTGGGACAACATATGCGTGGTCAGTCTTCTTACGGACCTCATTGGTTTGAGGCTGGACCCACTCTGTTACAGGCAGTGTGTGACCAATCACAGTTTCTTCTTCTGTTGGACCTTCTTTGGCCTCCTCACATTTTGCAGGATCACTCATGTCTGTCTGACTTAATGATTCTCCTTTCTCTGCCTCTATGCTGGCAGCTTTTTCCAATTCTAACGCCTTCTGTAGCACACAAATCTCTGATTCCAGCTCCAAAACTTTCTTCACTGCGACATTTTTCTGTGCCGCTTCCATCTCAGTCTTTACTAGTGCACCTTGCAGCTTTATTTCTGACTCGCGCTTCACCTGATCCATCTGCAACTCCAGCTGTTCCTTGACGTGTGCAATTTCCTCCTGCTGGTTCACTTGCACCTTTAGTTTAGCAACAAGCATTTTTAGATCTACAATCTCAGCATACAAATTAGACAGGTTTCCCTCAAACTGAATCTTCATGTCTTCTATCTGGAGGTCCAATTCTCTCTTGGCCTTTTCCAGCTTGTCATAAGCATTAGTTTTGTTCTCATACAATATCTGCACAGATTCCAGGTTTTTCTCAACTTCATCCTTGGAGCTAACCAAATTCTCCATTTCAGTGCACAGTTGCTTGTTGAGCCTCTCTAACTCGGCCTTCAATTCAAGGGCCTCTGCTTCAGCATGGTCACGTTCTTCTGCATATCTAGCAGAAAGAGTCTTCTCTTCACCAAGCAGCTGATCAAACTTTTTCTGCTTCCTTTCCAAATTTGACACCATCCGACGTTGATGATCAAGGTCTACACCTACATCTTCTAGTTCCTGCTGCAGTCTAATTTTCGTCTTCTCAAGTTTGTCATAAGCAGCAACCTTCTCCTCAAACCGTTGATTTGTAGCTTCTAGCTCCTTTTGCAACCTTTCCTTTAGTTCTTCAACAGAGTCCAAGGACGCAATACTATCTTCCATTTTTTCCTTCATATCAGTCGCCTGAGCCTGTGGTGTTGAAATCTGCTTTGTCAAATCTCTTTTTGCTATCTCCTCTTCCTCTAGTTGCTCAAGGAAACCATTTTTCTCATCTTCCATTTGTTTTAGTTTTGTACTAAGGTCAAGCTTCTGACAAGTTTCTTCTTGCAAAAGTTCCTGAGTGTCCTGAAGCTGAAATTCTTGTGTAGAAAAATCTTTGGAAAGTTTGATAAACTTGCTGTCTGCTTGAGAAAGAAGCCCTGTGACATTTTGCAATTCCACCTGTAGTCTGTTTGCCTTGTCTAGCAGTTCTGCTTGAAACCTGTCCCCTTCTGTGACTTTTAGTTGCATCACTTGAAGTTGAGTCTCTACTTTTTTATGACTCTCCTGTAAGGCTTGCACTTTCTGAGCATGGACAGACGACATCTCCATCAATTCTTTGTCTTTATTTTGCACCAAAACAGACAACTTCTCATTATCTTCACAAGATCCTGACAGCGCCCTCTCCAGGCTACATATTCTAGCTTTGAGTTCACTTTCTCTTTGTTCCAGAACTCCAGCTCTGCTTCGCCATTCGTGGATTTCACCATTTAGGCGAACCTGATGCAAGTTTTGCTCTGACTCAAAATGGCAGCTTCTCCTGGTCCGGACAGCGGTGGTTCGTGGTACTGGGCGCCGGAAAGATAGCTTTCAGACGGTCCAAGTGTAAATAAAAGTGGCTTTATTCAGCTTAACTGCAACACAGCAAAACAACAAAAAAACCTATGCCACAGTTAGGGCCTAACTCACTCCTTGAGCCCCTAACTGTCCTGACTATTGCTCAACTCCAGCAACAGTCCTCCGTGGACGCCAGCCCTCTGGGACAGAGCCTATCTCTCCGTCCTCGCTGGTCCACTCCTGTGGACGCCAGCCCTCTGGGACAGAGCCTCTCTCTCCGTCCTCGCTGGTCCACTACTTCCTGCTTCCTGCAGGATGCTCCAGCCCCTCTGGAGTTGCATGCCACCCCCCAAAGGCGTGGCTGAGGGCCTTTTCTGGCCTCAACAGTGCCCTCTGGCTAACATACTTACACTATCAAGGGATTCTAGAGAGAAATGTGCTGCCCAGTGTCAGAAAGCTTGGTCTCAGTCGCAGGTCATGAGTCTTGCAACAGGATAATGACCCAAAACACACAGCTAAAAACACCCAAGAATGGCTAAGAGGAAAACATTGGACTATTCTGAAGTGGCCTTCTATGAGCCCTGACCTAAATCCTATTGAGCATCTTTGGAAGGAGCTGAAACATGCCATCTGGAAAAGGCACCCTTCAAACCCGAGACAACTGGAGCAGTTTGCTCATGAGGAGTGGGCCAAAATACCTGTTGAGAGGTGCAGAAGTCTCATTGACTGTTACAGGAATGGTTTGATTGCAGTGATTGCCTCAAAAGGTCATGCAACAAAATATTAAGTTAAGGGAACCATCATTTCTGTCCAGGCCTGTTTCATGAGTTTTCTTTTCTAAAAAATTCTATTGAAGCATGGTTGAAAAGCAATGTCTGACTTTCATTTGTTCATTTTCATAGAAATTTTATATATTATTACTTTTGTCAGATTCAAGTTATTTCTGTGACCATTGTGGGTTTTTCTTTCATTAAACGAGGGGTACCAACAATTTTGTCCACGTGTGTATATATATTTAAGAATAAAAAAAAAATGTAAATTACCCCCCCCTTTCCTTAGGACACATATAAAATAAATAAAATATATAAATACATTAAAACACATACACATTAGATATCCCTGTGTACAAAAAATGCCTGGTCTACAAACCTATAAAAATATTTATCCCATACAGTGAACGCCATAGTGGCAAAAAAATCTAAGGAGTCAAACCGTCATTTTTTTTCTCTCTTTCACCTCCCATAAAAATTTTAATAATAAGCTATTAAAGCAATAGACATTCCTCAAACTGGTATAACTAAAATTTACATTTGGCCCCACAAAAAAGACCCCTTATACACCCCTGTACATGGAAGTATAAAAAAATTTACAGGTGTCAGAATATGGTGACTACAAGTAATTTATTTTTTTTACAAAGTTTTGGATTTTTTTTTAGGGGGTTAAAACATAAAAATCTATATACTGTATATTTGGTATATTCGTAATCATACTGACCCATAGAATACAGGTGACATGTCATTTTGGCTGCAGAGTGAACGCCATAAGAAATTCACAGAAATGCATTTTCGCTCCAATTCCACCCCATTCTGAAATTGTTTCCAGCTTCCCAGTACATCATATGGAATATTAAATAATACCAATAGGAAGTACAATTTGTCCCACAAAATTTAAGCCCTCTTTCAGCTCTGTGAACAGAAAAATAAAACAGTTATGGCTTTTGGAAGGCAGTGAGTCAAAAACAAAAATAAAAAATGCCTCAGGCGGAAAGTAGTGAAAAACATCACCAGACTGTTCCTGTCATCTATTTTTTATTATGCAGACAAGGTAATTATTTAATACTAAGGCCCCATGTAGCGAAATGCAGCTAAACTATGCAGTAGAAAAAAAAAGCAGCAAAAATGCATGACATTACATTACATTTTTTTCACAGTGTTTTTCATGGAGTTTTGATTTGTTTTTCTCTGTGTTTTTTCTTAACCTTCGTCAGGCTGCATAATTTTACAACGTTAACAGGCTGCAGAGGTACAATTGTACCTTGTACCAACTTATCACTATAGGTATGATTTTTATACGAAAAATGGATAATAATTAGTATCTACATATTGTTTTACGATGTTTTACTTATATTCAGCACAAAATAAAGATGGTGGCTCTGTTACAATTTTCCTATTGGTCGAAAAAACAGTCGAAGATGGAATGAAAATTCTGAAACCGTATACGGTTTACGTAATATATAAATTACATTTATAAATAATTATCACTAGAAATAATTTACTTTTTTATCTGCACTTTAGAATCGAGTTTCATTCTACTTGCCACGTGTTACTGAACTAAATTACGAAGCCAAAATTCATCTACCAAGTCATCATCAGTGATAGTGATGCTGGATCTAGTTTCCGCCATAATCCAAGAAAACGTGTTCACAGGTTAGTATCATTTTGTGAAAAGCCAATAATGTAGTATTGTATAGTATTTCGGAAAATTATTTATTTTTCATTTTTTCATATTTACAGATTTACGCCTGACGAAATAATGCGAATGCTAGAAGAATCTGATTCTGAGCATGAGGAAGAACCATATGTTGCATCTGATGATGAAAACTATGTACCACAAGTGGATGTTACTGAAGAAGATTCAGACATTGAACAAGAAATGGTCATAGAGCAGGAAAAAGAATACGACTCAGACGAAAGTGATGAGGACGAGTCTGTGCCTCAAAGTGCAGGCGACATTTGGACTGCTAAGCATAAAACTCAATGGTGTAGTGATCCACTGCCAAATGCACAAACAAAATCTCGTAATGTCCTACGACAAAGAGGTGGCCCTGCAGCAATCAGCAACCTGTATACAGCAAAAGAGCTATTCAAGTCAAATCATGACTCCCGAGATGTGTGACATCATATTACGAGAAACGAATCGAAAGGCCAAGAGAGTTTGTGATGCTTACAACAATGAACTGGTACAACGTTTTCCTGATTCTTCTGAACGGCCACCACAAAAAACATTCAAGCAATTTACTGAATCTGAACTCCATGCATTTTTGGGCATACTGATTGCTGCTGGTGTGCACAGAGACAACAAAGAGAATCTGGAGGAAATGTGGAATGTTGCTGCTCTGCCTCTTATACGTGCAGCCATGTCTCGTGACCGCTTCAAGATGATACTCAGATTTATCAGATTTGACAACGAAAATACACGTGCAGAACGTGTGCAAACAGATAAAGCTGCACCAATACGGGACATCTGGACAATGCTGAACAGAAATCTGGAGAGAGCCTACAAGCCATATAATTGTATCACCGTCGACGAGCAATTATTTCCATTTAGAGGCCATACTAAATTTACCCAGTATATACCTTCAAAACCAGCTAAATATGGCATAAAGATTTTCTGGGCTTGTGACTCGTCAAATGCCTACCCATTACCAGGTCAGCTCTACACTGGGAAACCAACTGATGGTCCTCGACAAGTAAACATTGGTGAATGAACAGTATTGGTCCTAGTGAGCTCGTATAAAGGCTCTGGAAGAAATGTCACCACCGATAACTTCTTTACAACCATGGAACTAGCTAAGGTATTGACCTCCTGGAACATGACACTAGTTGGTACAGTGAGAAAAAACAAAAGGTTCCTACCTAGCAACATGCAGCCTGCCAAAGAAAGGCCTGTAAACTCGACAAATTTTGCCTACAATCATGATGCAACAGTCTGTTCATATGTACCAAAGAAGAACAAATCAGTTGTGCTTCTATCATCTATGCACATTACGGGAGAAGTTGAAGAGACACTAGCAGCCAAGCCAGAGATAATAAAATACTACAACAAAACAAAAGGCGGAGTTGATGTTATGGATAAAATGTTGGGAGAGTACACTGTGAAATGACGAACATTACGTTGGCCTCTGGCATTTTTCTACAATATGATTGACGTCACTGGGTTAGCATCCTACATCATCTACAGAGAACACAATCCAAGCTTCAGGACAAAGGATCAACGAAGAAAGTTCCTGAAAGATCTCGCAAATCAGCTGTGTATGCCTGCAATTGAAGATCGTAGTACAAACCGAATGATGATGAGAAACCATTTTCTTCGAGGTGCAGTAGAAATGGTGCTTGGACGATGCATTGTGGTAGCATCGCAAGCAGCAGCTGGCCCTCAAATACCTCATGGTAGTCGTGGACCCTCCCCTGTTGTTGGTAGTTGCTATGTCTGCCGAGACCTGAGGCGAAAACAACGTAAGACTAGAAAGTCTTGTGTGGTTTGTGTGAAACCCATTTGCGATGAACACTCGGTAGCAAAGACAACATGCATTACTTGCGAAGAAAATCAATAAAAAAAGTTTCTTACATTTTCTTTTATAATGTAAATGAACAGTTTTTTTACTTGTTTATAATAATAAAATAGCATTATCATTAAAAAAAATATTATTCTTTTTTCCTTGCATTATCTTCATTCAAAATATATGAGTGTACATTTGTACCTATGTAGCTTGTTATGGATGCAAAAATATCTCGACCCCTTATCTCGGAAGGGGGTGGAGATATTTTATTGAAATTTGGCCAATATATTCTGGACCAAAACTGCAGAGATGTCACGAAATTTCAGCCCTCTATGGCTTTTCGAAAAAAAGTTATTGCAATTTTAAAACGGAATAGTTACAATTGTATCTACTCAGCCGGACGAAGGTTAATCCATTCAATGTACAAGGAAAATGTTTGCGATTCCGCAGCAAAAATTAACATGCTGCATTTTCACATGCATTTTTGAAAACACATCTTTTCCGCAGCTCTTCTTTTCTGCAATGTGTGGACAGCGTTCTTTCTGCTATGTTTCTACAGAAGACAAAAACTCTGTTTCCCATTCACCCATTGCAGGAAAAAACTGCTGCAGAAAAGCTGCAGAAAAGCAAGCGTTTTCCCTACAGATTTAATAAGGGAAGAAAACTGGAGAGAAGAATACAGCAAAAACGCAATAAAAAAAACTCAATGTTTTTAGCTGTGGATCGCTATATAATGCCTTAACCTAAAGAGTTTTTGTATCCTTTTTTTATTTGCAGAGGAACTGAAGGATTTTTAAAATTGTGCTTATTTATTTAATATATTTACTTTGAGTTTATCTGTACTTTTACAGATGTGCTAAAAAGTTTACATACCCCGGCAGATTTTTTTGTTTTTTGGCCTTTTTTCAGAGAATATAAATGATAACACAAAAACGTTTTCTCCACTCATGGTTAGTGGTTGGTTGAAGCCATTTATTGTCAAACTTCTGTGTTTTCTCTTTTTAAATCATAATGACAACCAAAAACATCAAAATGACCCTGTTCAGCAGGTTTCCCTTTGCTGATTAGGCCTGGATGAATGGGCATGCTACGTGGGGCCTTAGCCTAAGGGTACGTTCACATGTAGAAATTTGCAGCGGATTCGGGGGTGGAATCTGGTCCTAAATCCGCTGCAAATTTCTACATGTAAACGTACCCTTAGGCTAAGGCCCCACGTAGCATGCTGCAACCAAAAAGCTCTGCAGAAAAGACCGTGGCGGAACACATTGGATTTTTTTATGAAATGCTTTTCACAGAAAGTCCGCAGAGTTTTCCTCTGTGGATGTTCTGCTCCTATTATACCTATATAGAAAATGCCAGCATTTCCGTAGGTATAATTGACATGTTACTATTTACAAAAATGCAACGGTTTTTGAAATCACAGTATGTCCGCTGCAGATATTTTTCTGCAATGTGTGGATGGGATTAGCCAACTCGCGGCATTTTCACAACTTTGGACCCTGTCCTTAAGAAAGCCATTTGCTCTCAGCCAGGAGCCAACTCCCGTCATTCAGGTGAAAGAGTCAGCACATAGAACCAGCCCGTTCATGAACACACATCTCTACATTAGGGAGAAGGAATCCTGAATTACCGCAGCCCTTCACTTCTTGCTAGGCTGCAGACTCCTCATAGCATCTGTCTCATAGTCCAGTCTTCCTATAAATCACTTGTTCATGACTTTTTTACCTTCCTATATTTTAACTTCTTACATAGGACAATATGCAATAAAATAGTCTGGAAGGTTTAATCATCAAAATCTGCATGCATCATGAAGAATCCACTGGACTATATGGACTATAGCTGTTCATTCAGAAAAAAGTAATAAACCTATTATAAAACACATCATTGATCTTTAAAATATCAGGAGCAGCTTCCTCAGCCATAGATATATTGCAGTGTGCACTGCATACATGATGGAGGAGGCTGAATATCCAGACATCACCACATCATCAGATCAGCAATGGCATCCCTGCTAGGAACGTCTGCTACAACATCACGACAACATACTTCATTTTAAAGAGAATATTGCTAATGACAGATTGATGGTAAAGACGTCATTATGTGGTGTAATAGTCTGCGTACATTGTTGTGCTCTCTCTCCTAGCAAACGCTGTTGTCAGCTTACCTCTGGTTCACACTGTGCGGTTTCTGCTTTTCCGTGTTGCTTTGTTTCTTTTAGTTTCTGCACCTGGCGCTCCCCCCTTCCTCCCTCCAACCTGAAGGCCTAATATACTCACCTGTATGTTTTTTCTCTGCCAATCCCTGCCAATTATAGTCTGTTCTGTCCTCTGTACAGTGCCTGAGAAATATTGAATCTTGTGCTATAGATTCTGTAATGGATTCCTGTCACTAGCCTGTGTTTGATTCTCATTTATTGACCTTGGCCTGTTTACTGACTATACTACTGATATTGATCCTGATCCTGATCCTGTTCCGCTGTCTTCCCATGTATGACTTCTGCTTGTTCTTGACTTTTTCCAAAAATTGGTAACAGGGTGGTTTAAGGCTGAGGCCCCACGTTGCGTACACCGAGCTTTTTATGTCGCAGATTTTGTTTCATTTTTTTGAGCCAAATCCAAAAATGGCTACAAAGGAAATGGGAAATATATAGGAAGTTCTTATACTTTTACCGTCTGCTCAATCCACTCCTGGCTTTGGTTAAAAAAAACGCAGTGAAATCTGCAACAAAAAACGCATTTCCGCAACATGGGGCCTTAGCTTTAGGCTGGGGCCCCACATGGCACATAAGCCACAGTCCCTACAAAGTTCTAGAGAATCCTATCCACACATTGCGGAAAAATATGTGCAGCGGACATGCTGTGATTTCCTAAACCATCGCGGTTTTGGAAATCACAGCATGTCAATTATACCTATGGAAATGCTGGCAGTGTTCCTATAGGTATAATGGAAGCAGAAAGTCATTAGAGGAGAAGTTTGCAGACATTATTCTTTTTTCACAGATTTATAAAGGGAGAGATGCACGGCACACAGATGTCATGCCTGTTTTTCATAGATCCTAGACATTGTAAAGTATTGCAGTTTTGTTAAAGATAATGGTGATCTGTTTTTCACTGGCATCCAAAAGATGTGCTGCCCGTGGAGAACATGGACAGCACAGATGTCCTACATGTGGTGAACACGGACAGCATACCTCCTTTAAATATGCACCAAAGCGCCAAACATTTTAACCCTTGAGTCCTGCAATTTTCCATTTTAATTTTTTCTCCCTATCTTCTAAAAGTTATAATTTATTTTTCCATCAAGATAGCCTTTTGCAGACTTTTTTTTGTGGGATAAGTTGTATTTTCTAACGGCACCATTCAGTTTTCCATATATTGTACTGTGAAACAGTAAAAAAAATATTTGTTTGGTGGAACAGGAAAATGTCCTTATCCATTGGTTTTACAGTATTATCAAAATAATGTTTCTTAATGTTTAGAAAACTGCATTAGAAAATATACTTAGAACTTTTTGCAGAATTTCACTTTTTTCAAAGATCAATCACAAGTCAATTAATTTTGATTAATTAGAAATTTAGAGCTTATTAAGACTGTCTATAATGAATAACATGCAAAGTCAGTAATTGACATGCATGTGGACTGCTACCAAGCATACTTAATTAAACCAATTGCCTAATTAAACAGAATTTCATGCTTTTAAACTAATATTCTCCATATCAGACATCTTTCACATATGCAAATAGAAAATAAGGTTTCATTGGGTTTGGCTTTGCAAATTGTTTATCTGGCTACAACAGTAGGATGCATATATTCTTCTAAATGTGTCTAAGCAAATTGTCTTCAATGATCGAGTCGTAGTTATTTGTAGTTGGAGAACACAGCCGCACTATTTATTGGCGCAACCATTTAATTTGCAACACAAACCATGACAAATTAGCTTATAAGTTCCACTCAGTTGGTCATACTGACTTAAGTGCTGAATATACAGGAAAAGCAAATCTCAACAGAGTCCTGTTTAACTCCCTCTGTGCTGTTTAAAACTAAGTTGCCAAATGCCACAGATGTTTTGTAGATAACTTAGGTCAACCATGATAAGCCAATCTTTATGTCCATAATAATGGAATGTACTGGTTTTATTAATAGGAGAGTACAACTAAAAGGGAAACTTTTACCACCTCAACAACTCCAACTCTTCGCATTCTTTAATAGATGCCACTCCACTGATTCCAGTACAATTTGAATTTTTTCTCTAGTCCACATCATTCCTGAGCAATTGGTGCTGCTAATTTGGGAAGTTTTCATAACTAGCCCCCAAACTACATGTTGGTTGTGATGTGATCATTTTTAATGTAGGTACTGTAAGTAAGTGTAGAGCTGGCCATACACTTGTTTCCTGAACCTCCCTTACCCTGTACATATGCACAATGAAGTTGGCCGGGTGGGCATATGTTCTTAAAGGGGAGAATGCAGAACAAAAGGATCATGCATCTTAAAGCCCAGCTGCCATATCCTTCTCTCCTCAGACATCTGCTGTCAAAGTAGAATCAGGAGGCCCCCCATACACATTAAGTGGTTGGCCAGTCCTATGAAAATAGTCAAGTTTGACTGCCCTTTTCCCATACTATTATGGTGGATTTCAGGTCTTTAAATATCAAGCTCATTGTCCACCATAGTATTATACAGCAGAGACTCAAGAGCAATGTCCGCAATCAATGCCCACATAGATTGCAGGCATTAACCATTTTACCAGTGGCGCTGCCGTTCCATTTTGGGGAGGATCGCCATCCCCTCCAATGAGACCCGAGGCAACAGTCCATTACCATGACAGCAAGGAGCATATTGACGGCTCCCAGACTTGTCATTAGATTAGTTCTATTACAGGCTGCACTAGGCAGACTGTAATATTATAGGGATTTTGCAATGCATTTCAATGTATTGTATTTGTGATCAGACCCCCTAGGGTTCAAGATCCCTAGAGGTGTCAAAAAATAAAAGTTAAAGAAAAAGTAAAAAATATAATAATAAAAAGTACATCTAGCCCTGCAAAAAAAGGCCCAGAGTGTTAAGAGTGTCAGAATATGGCAACTTTTTTTGTTCAAAGTATTGGATTTTTTAACATAAAAACTATATAACTTTGGTAGTGCTGTCTTTGTACTGACCCACGGAATACAGGTAACATGTCATTTTGGCTGCACAGTGAACGCCATTAAAAAAGAAGCCCTTAAGAAAATCACACAAACACAATTTTTCTCTAATTCCATTCTTACATTTTTCCAGCTTCCCAGTAAATCATACAGAATATTAAGTATATGAAGTACAATTTGTCCTGCAAAAAAAATAAGCCCTGATACAGCTCTGTGAATACAAAAAAATATATATGGCTTTTGGAAGGCAGGGATAAAAAACAAAAATCAAAAAATGGCTGCAGCTTGAAGGGGTTAATCTAATCTGTATGTCCAATTTAACACATATATAATATGGCATATATTTCTCTTTGATGGGGTGATAACCAATTAACATGTGTAAGAGAGTATTATGGGCATGCTTTTGTGAAAAGGTCACAGTGATAGTAGAGGCCATAGGGCGGTGGAGATGAACTGTTCCCATCAATTATTGTCATAATAATATTTTGCCTCCAGCTTATGGTAGATATGCTACCTGTTATTACAATTTTTATCTTGGATGAGATGAGATGACATTGCACACAGTACAAGTTGAAAAGTAATCTCTACAAAAGAGAAGGATTTAAATATGCTGAAATGAACCAAAAATGTGCCAAAATTAGCTCCTTAAATTCTGGTTCAAAGTAAACTAACTAAAGAGTGGTATAAGCTTAGACTAGACAGTCCAAACATACACGAGATTTAACATCCAGCAATAGATACTGATAAATCTGGCGCATTTTTCAGACTGCCTGTCTACATTTACGCCATTGAAATCTGGGACAATGTGTCACAATATGGGTCATTTTCATAGAATAAATTGCCTTTTAACATTATATTTAGATGTCTCTTTGTTAACTCCAAAAACTGAGAAACAACTCATATGGTTGACAACTTCTACAATGGTTGTCACATACCTCTACATTGCTCAGTTATACGGCTATATTAGCAACAGAAATGAAATGTTTCGCTGTATAATTAGGCAGATTTGTCAGTCAGAGACTTGAAAAACTGTGTGACAACTCATGTAGGAACCGTAATGGTGATCATACTTATGTCACACAAATGTCCCAAATATAGGGGGGAAAATGCTGAATACAGCAGCAGCTCAAGGACGTAGGTGGAAATTTAGATTTATTATTTTAAGTTGAGTAAAACTGCACATAAATAATAAGTCTGCAAAGTAGAATATGAAAAAACAAAGACACAACTGGACAAAGTGAAATATCTTTTGATGCACGGTGCTTACCCGCTAGTTGTAGGTCTGCTGCTTGTCAGAACAAACCTTGATCCCATTAAAGAAAATCCAGGTAATGCAAGTGCAAAGTATTTAAGTGTTCCCAGTTATTATCTAGCTGGTAGCAGATGGCTTGTTAGTGATGCAGTCATGGGCATAGCTAAAAATTACTGGGAAGGATAGCAAAATTTGGAATGGTGTCTCAATCCTATTTTGGATTTAACTCTTGTAGATATACAAGTTTTGAGAAATGGCATAACTGCAGTGTGTAGCATATTAATGGACAAAACAGGTTTAGGGACACTTTTAAAGGGGTATTCCCATCCTGGGAATTTATGGCATATCCAGAGGACGCACTTATTTTGAGAGCGGGAGTCCAGTGAGCTTTGTTTCACAGCCTCATGGAATGGAGAAGTGGCTGTATATGCTCCATCTGGTCACTGATATGGGAGTGCCACACAAAAATAGACAGGAAATTGACTCCATTTCTCAAAATAGGTGCCCAGAGATGGGTACCTAAACTTTTGGGCATTTATGGAATATTCTATAGATATGGCATAAATTTCCAAGATGAGAATACCCTTTTAAATGGCCACTAACTTTTCAGACAACTTAGTCTCATTTAATAGAGCATGTGATTGTGGACCAAAATATAATGCACCTTATTTAGAAATGTTGCTGGTTTCTGCCTGAGAACATCTCTGAAGTTCCTACCACTAGGTGTCTCCTTCCTTCCTTCCTTATTTGCTGTTCAATCCCTGCTACTAAAGAAGGTCAATTTGTACAAACCAACAAGCTCAAGGCAGAACATGTTTATAGGCTGTGGCTCTCTGCTCCTTGCCTGTACGCTGCTCAGAGAGGAGTCCCAGTCCAGAGTAAGTGTAAGGAGAGTCTTTCTACTTATGAGTACCTGATTGGGTTATTGCTAATGGGATGTTAGTCATAGACAGTAAGCAGCTTACCTTAATATGGATTCCAGTGTCCCTATGTCTCCTATATTATGGTCACATGGGCTTTTCTCAGTTATTTGTTTGCTATTTTACAGTTACTTCTGGCAGAAGTGAAATTAAATGAATGCAGGGGCAGACTGCTCTGCATTGTACATTCCCCCTGCCTCAGAGAGAAATGCAAAATATGCTGCAGCCATAATGGGGCTATTAGCAGTAAAACTGATTGCCTGCAGATATTTCAACTTTTGATGAAAACTCAGGTACTCATTCACACAACAGGGTTCATCAGCTGTGTGCTAGCTTTGATGGATTTATTTTCAGGCCAAGTTCACGGATCCCTCAATAAACCCATGTCTTTGAGCACTAGGCTGTGAAAAAAAGTACAGAGTGCAAAGCTCTTTCATGTGAATGTAGCCTTACCCCTTCAATGAGACTTGTATAGGTGGCAAGATGTTAGAGAAGGTTCATTGTTGATAAATCTAAAGTTGTTTATTTCGGAACAAAAATATATATGCTTTTTATACCTGACTTGATCACCACTGTGTGACTCTAACATGCCATGCGGAAACCCAGCATGGTCTAGTATTTAAAGTAGCAAAACTTCAAAAAAAAAGATATTTTTCTCATTTATAAAGGAAATTTAGGTGGTGTATTTGCTAAATATAAAGAGAAAACATCATGTGAACAGAACCCTAGAAATTGAGACAGTTCCTTGAGAAACCATAGAAGAAGATACCAAGAAGAAGTACAATGTAAGTAAGTACATCTAAATTTGAATTTATTTATTTATGCATATACACATTTTAAGAATCATATTTTATGCTTTTCTTTTGATGCAGTTGAATATGTTTGTTTTGTGCGTTATAGGTTGTATTTTTACATAACATTTTGAGAGATATATAATTTATTGATTAGATTTGCTCTATTGCAATGTTTTATGCCAGTCAGTGTTATACTGTTAGGAAGCTTTTTAGGCACATAGACATTGCAGACCTGGGGGCTTCTGCCTGCATCTTAGTTTCCATGGCAATCCATCAGCAACCTGTGACTGCCTCAGGGGGGCAAGGATTGAGTAACAAAAGGAACACTACTTATTTGTTTCTTGGGAGTTAAATAACCGGGCTCAGGGTTGTATATTATAGCTTACAATCACTAGTGAGGAGCAGCACAATTCTCCACGCCTGCACCATCACAATACTGTGACTGTACAATACAATGTAGTAAAACACTGATGTCTGTGCTATACAATTTGATGCAGGATCAATAATATTTGTAATTTTAAAGAATATTTATTAAGTTTTAGTACCCAAAGAAATCTCTTTATAACAAGCACAAACGAAGGAGTTAAGTACCTGTTGATTTTTTATTTTACCATTTTCAAAGCAGTTAATTTGTAATTTTTAGAAATTCATAAATTTTGCGCAAACAGCTTTAGCTCTGATTTATGACACCGAGGACGGATGTTCATAGTGAGTTATTGCAACTCTTTTCATTCTGGCTGAAATCCTTCTTTGGTGTCATAATAAATTTCCTGAAATAATTTTCTCATTAGCAGACGCAGCTAGAAAACACAGGATCACAGTAGGTAATAGTATCGCTTCCTGGGGAAAGTAAAATGATCTGGAATTCAACATCCTTCAAAGACATTACTTTATATAATGTCAGACAACTAGCAGAAGTGATAACATGAAAAACTGTATATAGTATGTATGTACACACATGGACAAAATTGTTGGTACCCCTCGTTTAATGAAAGAAAAACCCACAATGGTCACAGAAATAACTTGAATCTGACGAAATTAATAATATATAAAAACATGTTGACAAGCCACAAAGCTTCTGGGTGAATGTCCTATGGACAGATGAGACAAAAATCGAGAAAAGTTTTTGGCAAGGCACATCAGCTCTATGTTCACAGATGGAAACATTAAGCTTATCTTGAAAAGAACACTGTCCCTACTGTGAAACATGGAGGAGGCTCTGTTATGTTCTGGGGCTGCTTTGCTGCATCTGGCACAGGGGGTCTTGAATCTGTGCAGGGTACAATGAAATCTCAAGATTATCAAGGGATTCTAGAGAGAAATGTGCAGCCCAGTGTCAGAAAGCTTGGTCTCAGTCGCAGGTCATGGGTCTTGCAACAGGATAATGACCCAAAACACACAGCTAAAAGCACCCAAGAATGGCTAAGAAGAAAACATTGTACTATTCTGAAGTGGCCTTCTATGAGCCCTGACCTAAATCCTATTGAGCATCTTTGGAAGGAGGTGAAACATGTCATCTGGAAAAGGCACCCTTCAAAACCGAGACAACTGGAGCAGTTTGCTCATGAGGAGTGGCCAAAATACCTGTTGAGAGGTGCAGAAGTCTCATTGACAGTTACAGGAATCATTTGATTGCAGTGATTGCCTCAAAAGGTTGTGCAACAAAATATTAAGTTAAGGGAACCATCATTTCTGTCCAGGCCTGTTCCATGAGTTTTCTTTTTTAATAAATTCTGATGAAGCTTGGTTGAAGAACAATTTCTGACTTTTATTTGTTCATTTTCATAGAATTTTTATATATTATTACTTTTGTCAGATTCAAGTTATTTCTGTGAACATTGTAGGTTTTTCTTTCATTAAACGAGGGGTACCAACAATATTGTCCATGTGTATATATCTGTGTCTATATGTTGTGTGTCATCCTCAGACTCTTCTAAACTGTCAGAAGGAAGGCTGAAAGGCTTCAATTCACAAAATAACCAACTGGCGGTTTCACATAGACAGATACAGTATAGGATATTACTTTGTGAAAGAATGTTGTCTTGATAAGCTGGTCATCGTGTAACACACATATCTAGACATGTTCAGCCAAAAGGAAAGTTCAGGAAGGATACATGTATAAAAGAATACTTGTAATGGTAAAAGGTCTAGAAGATTGCCCAAAAGAAAATGCTAATGATAATATAAATATGATAAAACTTAATGCTTTAGGTTATGATTCAGATTATCAGGTTTTAAATAAATGATCAAACTTTCTAGATCAGATGCCAGATTAAAAGAATTTCACTGCTCTTATATCTCACTGGTTTTATAGTAGATAGATAGTAGATGAGGTTGGATGAAGACATCAGTCCATCAAGTCCAACCTACTGTATAACCCTACAGTCCCCTTCAGTGTTGATCCAGAGGAACGCAAGAAACCCCATGAGGCTTATGACAATTACCGCATTTCATGGGAAAAAAAATCCTTCCCGACTCTAATCTGGCAATCAGTATAAAACCCTAAATCAACGTGCCCTTAAAATCTAGAACCCATAACCCGTAATGTTGTTCTGTTCGAGAAAAGTAGTGATACTACTATCTATATCAGCAATGATCCTATTAGAATATCACTACTGCCTGCTGACCCCACCCACACACAGTGATTGGCAGCTCTCCCAGTATCAGTTTATGTATATATAATCACTGGGTGTGGGTGAGGTCAGCAGGACTCTCACTGTCTTACCTAGGAGTCCTGTCAGAATTTATTATGATTTACTCTGCTTTAGATCATATAAACATACATGTCACTTGAGCTCAGTCTCTTTCTCTAAATAGGACAGTAACAAATCAACTGCCAGATTCTCTTAATTGCCTCCTATCCCTCCCCATATCTGAATTTATAATACATACACCACTTTTATTTCAAATCCAATATCCACACAAGGGCAGTTTTGTAGTCAGAAGCAACTTGCACCATAGCAATATATGTAATGTCTGACTCCTTCAGTGACTCTGTTCGTGACACTTGCTCTCCCAACAGGTAACTGTGGATTGGTAAGTAGAGGTGCCTATTATATTAAATTACTGTGACAACACAGTTCCCTCACCAGTGCACTAAAGGGAAGATTGGACTCAGAATTACCCTATGGTGCTGCCTATTTTGCCCATATCTTATCCCTAAGCCTTGTCTTACCCATTGCCTTAATAGTTTTTTTAGAACTGTAAAAAGTTAAATATTTGACTTGTATTAAACTTACAAAGAACTGTATTAAAATCCTTTTCAGTAGCACAGTAAGCAAGTGGATTCTTATATAATATGTATATTGTATTTCATTTATGATTTATTACTAATGTGATTATAACTACTTGCAATGTTGCACTTTAAAAACCTATAATTCATCTAAACTTTGGCTTTAAATCAGAATTTTAAGTTATTACTTACCACGAACATAGCGACAATATTTATTAAGCTGTGCCCTACAAGATGGATATTATAGGTCATGTAATAATTTATAGTTCCTAATCACATTGTTTATTATATGCAGTGAGTTGCTTCAGCAGTTTATAAACTGAATTATAAATAATTGTAATTTATTTCTCCGGGTGTTTAAGGCAAACTGTTCTGACACCGTTTAGATGGACTGTGTGTCTGCAATACATTAAAATTCATGATTTTGCAGGTGGCAAGGGAACAGAGTTCTTTGGAACGCCACAAGCTGAGCTAAACAAATAATTAGTTTACATTTATCATGGTTCTAATTCCAGGACCGACCCTCTCCCCCCCCCCAAAAAAAAAAACCCAAAAATAAAAATAATGAAAACAAATGAGAACAAAAATCAAATCACTGAACTGCGCCACAGGTTTTAATATTGACATCCAGGAACAGAATGAGAATTGATTTCAAAATCATTACGGCACAAGACAGAAATATTTGTAATGAAAAAAGTACGTAAATATCTTTATTCCGACAGTCTCGCTGTGTGAATCCAAGTTTTCTATGCCCTTAAGCCAGTGTAAACACGTATTTCGTTTATTTGCTCCTTCTGCAATAAATCTGATGCATAGTCTTCAAAATGTTATTTATAACTATGAAATGCAGAAGAACATGAAACTTTCAACTTTATTCCCGCTCACAATGGGCTCTTATGAAAAAATCCCCTATGGTCTTTGTTATTGAAAGCAGAAGATGACTGCTGATGAAACATAACTTCAGATTAAATATCAGACATTGAAATATATTAACCTTAAGATAACCCTGATGCTTCAATGCTGAAATAAAGGGTGATGCATACTAAGAGAAATACTTAGGCAATATATACAATATTATGGAGGTATTCTCCTTAGAGTATTGCTTCACATACAGAATGTGGTGTCTATGGAGGCAATTTACAGCAGCACAAAGGGTGTCAATGGGTCCATAGTAAGTGCTCTAAGGAATTAATGTCAGTATAAGTGATGGTCTAGGTCAATAAAAGGTGAATGTAAGGATCCCTGGTTGTCAAAGGCAATAGAAGGAGTAATGTTAATATTTCTGGTAGCGAGCAGTGGAAGGGTTAATATTGCATACCTGGAGTCCACTAGTTATACACTGCTCCAAGCTCAAAAGCTCTCCTGACTCTTACAGGAGACTGAACACTGATAGTTCAGCTTTCTATTACCCTCCTGCACTGATCATACAAATGAAGGCAAGGAATAGATAGAGAGGACTATGCACCTGTAAATATATGGCTGTACAGTTCTTCCTATGATCGGCCAGAGTAATTCAGGTGTTCTCTGCTTGATCTGTGATATAGTGGTAATGTGTAAAATTCACATTGAAAATATGGTATTGTACTCAGCGTGAGTGACAGGGAGTCAAAGGGTAATGTGTAATGTCTGTTAAATCACCAAACACAGCCCTATATAAATGACATATATATAAATAAAATACCCTTTGCGATTCCTGATACTAATTAAACCACTACTGATATACAGATGCAAAAGCAAAGTACAGGTCCTTTCAGAAAAACAAACTCCTAATTCATACTTCTTTGCACAATTGCAGCCGCAAGGTCATATAGTAAATGGAATATTCCAGCTATTCAGATATAATGTCTCCACTACAGCAGATTCAAGTTCCCACCTTGTTACCAATAATTCAAGCAGAAGTGAGTGTGCAGCGCAGCGGTTACTCCTGGTTAATCTTCTGTACACTTACAGCCTAACTTACATCTTTAATGCTTTTTAACCAGTTCCAGACAGCCTATAGAGTATATACGTCTGGGCTGTCCAGTTCTAACTCTGCATGGACGTACCCGTACGTCCTTGCAAGGTTAGTCTGCTGCACAAAATTGTGCAGTTTTAGGAACAGGGTGCCAGCTGTTACTACAGCCAGACATCCCATAGGGAAGGCAGGGACGGTTCATTACTGTTCCTGCCTTCCGGATCGCTGTGTACACAGCAGTAAAGGAGCGGTTTGGGCACAGCTATGGGAGCTGCCATGATGCAGTTCCCCTCTGACCCGGCAGTCACAGGGGACCCAGATCTGCTCTGTAGTACAACATAGAAGGCTGTATTCTGCCTTACCTGGGGCTGTATGTATCAGCCCCAGTTACAGGAGAAATCATCAAATAAAAACAACTAATTCAAAGTTTAAATGCCCTCCCAAAGGTCTATTATGACCTTATGGGCGGTACACAATGTGTAAAAAGAAAAAATAAAGTGAAAAAAAAATTGCCCCACTACTACTATGTTGGGTATATGCCCTGAGGTCTTCACCTCCATGGGGTTTATAGAACACCCATGCTCCCTGATTTGATGATCCTACTAAGCTAAGAGCAGGAGGAGAGATGGCTGCCTGTGCATGAGGCTTTCTTTTTGAAGTCCAAGGAAGACATTTGTCTGACAGTCTTCATAGTTCCAACTGATTTCAATGGAGAGGGCTATTCATATGCTTGGCCATCTTTACTATATATGGCGGCGATATAGGGAGGGTTTGCTTCCCATAGGTAAAATAAGGGCCACCACCAAGATGTCCTTTAACTCTTCATTTTGTTTTGCATGTAAAGTAATGTAACAACCAGAATTTATTTCCACTTTGCCTGAAAATTTGTTCTCTCATCTATTCTCCAGAACAGAAAATTAAGAGCATTTTCTAGGGAACTCAGTACAGTCACGTATTACATGGCTGCCTATCATATGGCTGTCCCACAGTACTACCTGTCTAGCCAGATGAAAATTCCCTCAGCAATACCAACTTGCCAAGGATTTCATGAGCTGAATCTATGAAGATTAGCTTTTCGCCAGAACAATTTTATTTTTAGCAATCTAGTTGTCTTCAGACCCCTTCAAGCACACAGGACATCCCTGTACCATCTTTACCCCTAACCCTTTAATAATACCTTTAAAAGTCTTTCCCACATTGACATGTTTAATATTGTATAGTGTATCTAATTTTTATGAACTATTTCAGCTGAAAACTTTGCTAAGATGTTACATTATAAAAGAGTTCACATGTTCATGGAGTAATTTACTGTAGTTAATTGTGGGATCAAAAGGCACATAAATCCATTAGCAAAGGAACCTCCCTGACAGCTTCATTACAGTATTGTATTTAGTAGAGGAGAACAAGAACAATTACATCCAAGAACACTATAGCAACCAGAAAGATGGCAATGTCTTTTCTATGTATATCCTTTCACAACCAGATATACTGATATGTTTATGTAAAATGTAGCTGTTAGGAGTAAATTGCAAGAATCTACAGTAATTGTATAGATTGTAAAGCAAGATAAAGAAAAAAAAACAAGTGTCAACATATGGACAACAGTTTAGGAATGGCAGATACCATAGCAGCATGGGAGAAGATACCATCAGTGCGGATTTGATACCTGGAGCAGCTGGAAAATTAGATGGTGAAGAAACAGCCTTATTTCTTCCTACCCAAAGCATAACTTGCACTGTCTGTGCTGTAATAGGGTTTTAATAGGACTTTATTCTAGCTTTCAACATAAAAATGAAGCATTTACATTAGACTCAATATGTACGGATTATTACTTCTTGGTGATGGGGATATCTCTGTATGTAGAAAGTTGGAAGGAGACTGTATGGCAATGCACAGTGACTCTATCGTTCCATACATGTGCATGATTCTTTAGAATGCTATTATAATTATTATTATTTATTATAACCCTGGGTCTAATAGTCTAGGCCACTATTTCCCAACACGTGGGTCACTTCCTCCTGGGGTAACGTATAAAGCCACTCACAAATGTGCACAGCTCTGCGGTCCTGCTGTTGAATGGGATGGAACACCGCCATCAATACACAGCGTTCGGCGCTCCCACCAGACATGAGCCAATAAGCTCATATCCCGCACTCTCAGCTACCAATGCCACTGAGCACCAATCAAGAAAGGTTCACCCACTTCCCTTCTGACAAGAGCCAAACAGAAGTCGTGGCCAAAGGTGGATCCTAACCTCAGTAAGTGTGGGAACCTCTTGTGTAGACATTAAACTCATCCTATGTATTTGTGCACTACTCATTGTGGCCCATGATCCACATAGCCACAGTTTCCATAATCCCTGAAGTTGTAACTATGATTCAGTTTGACAGGCATATATTCATTAAAAAAATATTATGCAGTATGTATACCCCTCAGAGGTTATCAGAAAAAAATGTGGCCTCCCGTGGATTGACACATTAAAGGGGTTTTCCAGGCAAAAATCATTTTTCAAAAAAGGTCAGATAGTTCTATTAATAGGTTAATAAGTGAAACTAAATACCTTTATCAGTGTTTTGAGTGATTTCTGGGAGCTCCTGGCATCTTCTGCATTTGTTTACAATTGTAGATTCCTGTTCGGTTTTCCTACAACTACCATGATGCATTGCGCTATACTCAGAGCTGGCTTACACTACTTCCCTCTCTCACTCCCTTCCCCTCCTTGTTTCCCTAGCTAGCCCACCCATTACTAGCCCCACCCCACCCCCTCATACTTACCTGTCTTCCTGTTTTGATCTTCTGGGCACGGGAGATCACTTTCTTCTTTGGGGCCGGCCAGTGAGACAGGTCAGTATGATGGGGGGGGGGGGGTTTAGTATTGGTGATGTTCCTTTTCCGGAAACGGGGAAATGAAATGTCATCGGAAAATCTGAAAATGTGCCTGGGGTGGTCACATGCCTTGACGATCTAGGTAAATATAGATTTTTTTGTAAAGTAAGTTAGAAAGTAGGCTGGGGGAGGGTGTTTAGCTTAGTGTAGAAGTATAATTTTATCCAGGACAACCCCTTTAATGGTCCATTCACATGACCATGTGTTTTATGAGTGTGCTAGCTGTGTTTTTAATGGCTAGTACATTGGCTCATTATTTTCTATGGTGTCATACACATCTGTCCATGAATGGGGCCGTGAGCCTGGACCAAAACTCAGGACAGGTCTAATTCTGGTCCATTTTGCAGCATGGGCTAACTATATAACATAAATAGGTTCATGGAGGGTATGGTTTTACAACGGACCCACAGATACACACCTTCGTGTGCATGTAGCCTTACTGCAACTAGTTATGGCACAGATCTATATCTGAAACACCCATAGACTTTTGTAGTTTATTTGTATTTCTAGTTGCATTCAATAGCACTTCCTAACTGAACCTCTTCACATGTAAAAGTAGTTTGACTTAATGCCATTTTAGGCACTTTTTAAGCCACTTTTTGTTCTTTGTCACATTTGAAGGTGAATGAGTGCACGAGACTCATGAAAAATGTATTGTTTCATGCAAAATGCATTGTAATGGCTTGGCATTGTGGGGGCAGCATATGGCAATATTTTATACAACTTTTAATATTCTTGAATTTTTTTTTTTATATTCTTAGCTATAAAAGGAAATGTTCATCTCATTTTATTTGTATTATCTTATTTTAACATGACCACATTTCAGTATGCTAAAAATAATTACTTTGAGCCAGAATAAATTATCTAACAAAAAATGTTATTTTCTAATCTGTTAATGTCTCTTCTTTTAAAGAGGACCTTTCATGTCCTCAGGAACATGTGGTTTTATATACTGCTAGAAAGCTGACGGTGTGCTGAATTCAGCGCACTGTCGGCTTTCCCGTTATGTGCCCCAGGGCTGGAGATATTGGTGCCGTTAGTTTCGGCACCAATCACTACCCACTGTCAGAAGGGCATTCCTGACAGTCTAGCTGGGCTGTGAGGAACACCCCCCTGACTGTACCCGTCCACAGCCCTGTACTGTCAGAGGGGGCGTTCCTTGCTGCCCTGCGATGATGCTGAGCTGTGAGGGACTATGGACGAGTACAGTCGGGGGGGCCTTCCTCACAGCCCAGCTAGACTGTCAGGAACGCCCTTCTGACAGTGGGCAGAGATCGGTGCCAAAACTAAGGGCACCAATATCTCCAGCCCTGGGGCACATAACGGGAAAGCCAACAGTGCGCTGAATTCAGCACACTGTCGGCTTTCTAGCCGTATATAAAACCGCATTTGCCTGAGGACATGAAAGGTCCTCTTTAAGTATAAGTGTTTGTATCTAAAATAGGTCAAGTATTCTGGGCATAATATATTTTTATAGTAGTCAGAGCGCCAATCCTTCACATAGCATTATAGTTAAAATATGAATTTCTGCAGTCACCAATAGAGGGCACATAGCAGATTACCACCTACTGTTTCTACATTGAACTACAGTATGTACTTTGTTTAAGCTCCTCTCTAAAGTGTTAGTTGTAGGCAAAAAGAATCTCAATGGCAAGATGTTAAAAGGTGCAGATTGACCTTAACCCCTTCCTTCCCCTCCTTCCAAACTTTAAAACTTTGTTATTTTTCTGGTCACAGAGCAATATGAGGGATTAATGTTCCTCGGACAAATTGTACTTCGTAATGGTACTATTTTAATATTCTGTAAGATGTACTGGGAAGCTGGAAAAAAAATTCAGAATGGGGTGCAATTGGAGAAAAACTGCGTTTGTGCAACTTTCTTACAGGCTTTGTTTTAACGACATTCACTCTGCAACCAAAATGACCCATCACCTGTATTCTATGGGTTGGTATGATTCTGGGGATACCAAATTTATATAGTTCTTGCAGTCGCCATATTCTGAAACTTGTAACTTTTTTATATTTCCATGTACTGGGATGCATAAGGCGTCTTTTTTTTTGCGGGCCCAATGTACTTTTAGTTATAGTATACCATTTTGGGGAATGTCTGATGTTTTGATCACTTTTTATTATCACTTTTTATTCAAATTTCTATGGGCAGCAAAATGGCAAAAATATGGCAATTTGGCTCTTTTGATTTTTTTTCCTGCTACAGCGTTCGCCATATGGGAAAAATATTTGTATATGTTTGTAGACCGGGGGTTTTCGAGCACGAGGATGTATAATTTCTTTATTTATCTTTATTTTCTAGGGAAAGGGGGTGATTTGAACTTTTAGTTTTTTATTATTTTTCTTATATATATTTTTTTTTTTCATTTATTTTTCATTATTTCATTAGCCCCCCTAGGGGGCTTGAACCTGCAATTGTTTGATTGCAAATCCCATAGACTAAAATACAACTGTTCTGCAGTCTATGGGAGGTTCGCTACATTACTATTGAGGCTGGTCATAGACATGCACATTTACTGAAGTGGGCACAGAAATAGATTAAAAGAAACAGTAGGAGGTACTATTCTAAGATTATGCCTGGCATATCTGAATTCTGGAGATATTAGCAATTTTGTAAATAAGTGTACATATAAAAATGTTTAGAATTATGGGCTGAATTTAACTAGAGACAATAACTAGAGACAATATCTAATGGGCACCCCCTTTAAGATTGTTAGTACTACGTACATAGTCCAGGTATAAAATGACTGACAAATCCTGAATTGCCTTTATCGTAGATTTCTTTATAACCTTCTCCTGAATTTAATCCTGTGCTTATGTTTATAATCGACACATTCATACGAAATACAATTACCAGTAATTCTATAGAAAAATAAACAAGACATATGATCCCAAATGGATCTACTTCACGATAACTAGATCTGACTATTTACATTATTCTCAATGTTCAACTTTGTGTTGACGCATGAATTTGGATTTCCTATAAAGCACACTAGTGCCATCTGGTGAAAACTTGTACGAATCCTGCTGGATTATTTAACTTGGAATTAATATAAGTAAATTTAATATTTATCAGAATTTAAGAATAAGTGATATGTAATTGTGAATGAGGCTTCATATGAAAACAGAAAACATACAGTAAATACTTTTATTGTTACTCTATCAAGTTACACTGAGGATAACATAATATTATATCAGGTTATAGAGAAGTGATGGAGAAAGAAAACATTATATTTATTGATACAATCTGCATATGTAACCTGACAGCTATCATATAGATATAATCTGAGTAAAAAGTTAATCAGTTAATAAATACACACGTGGACAAAATTGTTGGTACCCCTTGTTTAATGAAAGAAAAACCGACAATGGTCACAGAAATAACTTGAATCTAACAAAAAGTAATAATATATAAAAAGTCTATGAAAATGAACAAATGAAAGTCATGGAAGAGTGAAGAAATCAGGCGATACCTTTTAGAGGCTAACTGAGTATATTTATAAGTAAGCTTTCAGGAGTACTCGCTCCCTTCATCAGACATGGTGTGATACAAGAACTGAAAATTCACAGATTTTTATACACATGGTTTTCAAAGCATTTTAGAGTCCTTAAAAAAAATGCAATCTAAGTAGAGAAGTTATTTACAACAGGTCAAAAAAACAGTCTGGAAACTTGTGGTGCGTGATGGAAGGATCAGTAATTCTTACTGTTATCTGTTTGCTATCAGGAGGTGATTTGTGTCCCTCACAGTTCATACATAGTGTGATTTGAAGCTGGCATGAATATTGAGTTCAGTTCATGGTTCATACATAGTGTGACATGAAGCTGGCATGAATATTAAGTCCAAATTGCAGAGTTTGAAATTTTTGCATAAACTTATACTCCCATTGTTTCCTCGCCTCCTGTGTCTTAAAATGTCCCATTAAAACCACAACCCGCAAATCTTCAATAGAGTGGTTTTCTCCGGAGAAATGTGCGGCCACATTATCGAAAGGAAAGGAGAGGGGGGACTGGAAATATGTCCTTTCCTTTCGACAACCACCAAACCTGAGGCGTATTATCGTCCGGAGTGCCCTGAAGGCCCCAACTGAAAATGGCACCTCACCTTGCCTACATAAAAGGTGCATGACCTGCAAGCACATCCACACCGCTGACAGTGTACCTATCCCACAGTCACAACAGATGCACAGAATTAGGGGTACATTCTCCTGCAGGTCTTCCAATGTGGTGTACCTCATAATGTGTACGCAATGTCCCACCACAGGCCTCTATGTGGGGGAAACAGGGCAGAGACTCAGTCAACGAATGAACTCACACAGATCCAGTATCAATAACAGCAGAACCGATCTCCCAGTGGCCGCACATTTCTCCGGAGAAAACCACTCTATTGAAGATTTGCGGGTTGTGGTTTTAATGGGACATTTTAAGACGCAGGAGGCGAGGAAACAATGGGAGTACAAGTTTATGCAAAAATTTCAAACTCTGCAATTTGGACTTAATATTCATGCCAGCTTCATGTCACACTATGTATGAACCATGAACTGAACTCAATATTCATGCCAGCTTCAAATCACACTATGTATGAACTGTGAGGGACACAAATCACCTCCTGATAGCAAACAGATAACAGCAAGAATTACTGATCCCTCCGTCACGCACCACAAGTTTCCAGACTGTTTTTTTGACCTGTTGTAAATAACTTCTCTACTTAGATTGCATTTTTTTTAAGGACTCTAAAATGCTTTGAAAACCATGTGTATAAAAATCTGTGAATTTTCAGTTCTTGTATCACACCATGTCTGATGAAGGGAGCTAGCTAGTACTCCTGAAAGCTTACTTATAAATATACTCAGTTAGCCTCTAAAAGGTATTGCCTGATTTCTTCACTCTTCCACTACTTTCAATGGCTAACACGGTACAACATTATACTACTATCAAATGAAAGTCAGACATTGCTTTTCAACTATGCTTCAACAGAATTTTTTTAAAAAAAGAAAACTCATGAAACAGGCCTGGACAGAAATGATGGTTCCCCTGAAAATAATGTGACCAAAGGGACATGTTACATCAAGGTGTGTCCACTACTTAGCATCACAGGTGTCTACAATCTTGTAATCAGTCAGTGGGCCTGTATATAGGGTTACAGATACTCACTGTGCTGTTTGGTGACATGGTGAGTACCACACTCAACATGAATCAGAGGAAGCGAAGGAAAGAGTTGTCTCAGGAGCTTAGAAAGAAAATTATAGACAAGCATGTTAAAAGTAAAGGTTACAAAACCATCTCCAAGCAGCTTGATGTTCCTGTGACTACAGTTGCACATATTATTCAGAAATTTAAGATCCATGGGACTGTAGCCAACCTCCCTGGACGTGGTTGCGGGAGGAAAATTGATGACAAATCAAAGAAAAGGATAATACGAATGGTAACAAAAGAGCCCAGAAAAACTTCTAAAGAGATTAAAGGTGAACTTCAAGCTCAAGGAACATCAGTGTCAGATCGCACCATCCGTCATTGCTTGAACCAAAGTGGACTTCATGGGAAATGGCCAAGGAGGATACCATTGTTGAAAAAAATCATAAAAAAGCCAGACTGGAATTTGCCAAACTACATGTTGACAAGCCACAAAGCTTCTGGGAGAATGTCCTATGGACAGATGAGACAAAAATCAAAATTTTTGGCAAGGCACATCAGCTCTATGTCCACAGACGGAAAAATGAAGCATATCTTAAAAAGAACACTGTCCCTACTGTGAAACATGGAGGAGCCTCTGTTATGTTCTGGGGCTGCTTTGCTGCATCTGGCACAGGGTGTCTTGAATCTGTGCAGGGTACAATGAAATCTCAAGATTATCAAGGGATTCTAGAGAGAAATATGCTGCCCAGTGTCAGAAAGCTTGGTCTCAGTTGCAGGTAAGAGTTTCAGAAGTCTCATTGACAGTTACAGGAATCGTTTGATTGCAGTGATTGCCTCAAAAGGTTGTGCAACAAAATATTAAAGTTAAGGGAACCATCATTTCTGTCCAGGCCTGTTTCATGAGTTTTCTTTTTTTAAAAATTCTGTTGAAGCATGGTTGAAAAGCAATGTCTGACTTTCATTTGGTCATTTTCATAGAATTTTTATATATTATTACTTTTGTCAGATTCAAGTTATTTCTGTGACCATTGTGGGTTTTTCTTTCATTAAACGAGGGATACCAACAATTTTGTCCACATGTGTAATTTATGTCAGCAAGACCCTTTTTTGACAAATCCATATAGGGATGGGTATTATTAGACTAAGTGAGCAGTGCTCCTAATAAGAGGTTCCCCAGTTTCTATGACATCCATACTCACTAGATATTGACCAGATACTTACTTGTACAAGCTTGCATGTGTTTTCAATGAGGAAAAGGGAATAAAGTGCGGCCAGACTTCTCTGGTCATGCATGATCTCCCTTGAGATCAAAGGATCAGGCATGTTAACATTATTTGAGCCTTTTACCCAAAACATATATATTTTCATATAAATTAGATGGTAGGACGGTCCCGCCCATATAATCAAGTTAAGCTGCCATAATTGTAATGTGTGTGGCGACCTTAATAGGGCATGAGATAACCCATTCAATTGTAATGTAGTAACTCTGAGCTAAATTGTGTTTTGTAGCTCAGAGTAATTCAGTTGGTTGCTCATTCCACCTATGTAGTGTAAGATTCGCACCCACCCAGTGGTCGCTTGACAGCATTGGTGGGAAAGTGCACAATATTTATTTCTCTTACTTGCATAGCACCAACATATTCTGCAGCAGTTTACAGACATTGTCAATCACTGTCTCATATAGGGCCCACAATCAGTATATACTCAGAGGAAACCTACACAAACATGGGGTGAACATACAAGCTCCTTGCAGATGGATGCGACTACCACCGCAGTCTCCAGTAGCCATCTAGTCACATTGCCCACTTGAGGGTTGTATAACGGAGCTCCTTATAGGCAAAGGAAAGGAAAACACAGACTTCAGCACTGGGGACTTTACTGCAGAGTTCTTTACTGTGTTGAAGATTTTCACAACGCAGCAGACATGATATTATAGCAGCTGAACAGAAGAATATCAAAGTCAAACCAGTGAGTGGTTCTGCAGGCCTCGGCAACAGACACCATAGTACCTCTAGTGTGGCGAAGTGATGCCTGCCTCTCACAAATCATCGTCACCACTGGTTAGGGTACTGGTGGTGTCCCGGTCCCATGAACCATTTGATGTTTCACAGGCTTGCTGAGATGACCTTTTGCCTTCAGCTGACCAGGCCTTCCATGCAGACCTCTAAGCAAGTAAGCTGCCACTGCTCTTCAGTAAGCTCTATGAGCCCGTCCTCTCTTTCCTAGAGTGTGATCAGAAACCTTAAATAGTATGCCTCTTCCCACCATTGGTAGCCTGGGCAACTCCTGATGTCAGTGGGTTGCACTGTGGAAGAGGCACTTGCAGATGTATAACAATTTCTCTACATCCATACCTAACAACAGTTCCATTTATCCCAGTAATGCTTCATGAAACATCCCTCAAAAGGGACAAATCTTAAATAAGTGTACGCCAAAGTTGTCATTTCTTGGTAGTTTGCAGCCATTCATTGACAAGTCAAAGACAAGGTTAACGATTTTTTGCAAATGGGGATTCAAGTGTTGGGAAGTATATAAAAAATTGTTATACTGCATCTTATATACAGAATCAGGGGCGTACCTATTGGGCCCTATAGTAGAGCTTGGAATAAGATCCAATTCTACCAGGACCACATCTAGGATATGCAAACATTCTAGTTATCAGTCTATTCTTTCTTTGATCTTCTGCCAGCTTTCAGTATTCATTTTTTCACAATCCAAGTTGCTTAGGATGTGCACATATTGAGGCAATATGGCAATACTCAATGTGATATATTAAAACTGTACCATAACAACAGCCCCAAAGCATAGATCAGATGAGAGCCTATAAATAGAGAATCCATCTGTTCTGGTTCTGGTTGTGTTTCCCCATCCCTAATGATAATTACAACATATGCACTTTGACTAAGCCACGTAATGAAACCACAAAAGCATTCAGTGGGAAACCTCCTAAATTATTTATAATGCACAGGAATTTCTAATGCCAGGCTTGCAAAAGAAATACATTATTTAACACGAGGCTAAAACATACGGCAACAGATGGAAAAGTAAAAGAAATGTGGACAAGAAAGGAAGATTAGATATTAACGTAGTATACCTCCACACAATGCAGAAATACATGCAATGTTGCTGTCATCTTAGGGAGTTTTAGTCTTAGTAGTTTCCCTAGAACTGTCTATATTAAAAATGCATGTGCATTACTACTATATATGTAAAATCTAAACATACAATTTCTACTTGTAGATTCTACTAATTGCTTACCTTGCTTATGAGTATCTGTGATCTTTTGGTGCATCTCTTCAATGGTAAAACATATAGAAGATACTGTAAGAAAGTAAGCTATGGCTTGTAAGTCTACATGATTTATAGGGGACATTCACATCATGTTTTCTGCATCTGTTTAATGGATGTATCCCAGAAAAAAACAGCAATTTGTAACACTGAACCCTTTGCAAACAGATGCCCTTTTAATGGCTTCTGTTTACATCTGTTTTAGTGGACCTGTGTTAAACAAATCTGCTAAGGGGATGCAAAAAATGTGATGTGAATGTACCCTTAAAGGGGACCTGTCACCATGTTTGAAAAGTCCATTGACAAACCTCATCTGATAGGTGATGTCATCCTGAGCATGTTGGTGTCTTGTTTATCCAAATCCATTCAGCTATTCCAAAGAAATAAGTTCTGCTAGTGGTGATGCAGACTAGAGTATTATTGCTGCAAAAATTGCATACAGTGTACAATATGGAAGACAAGATAAAGAGCCTAGAACAAGTACACCTACAGTACAACAGATCTTGTCTTGCCTGTAATAAAATGTATCGACCAAATCATACCTATTTAAAGAAAACTGGATGACGGAGACCTTTATATTAGCTATCCATAAGGGTATTACTATCTTAGGCAGTTATGGCATATTCACAGGAAGCCATAAATACCTGAAAGTTATAGCTCCGATGCCAAGTAAGCTGCTTCGGCTCTTTCCATGAAGTGTCTGGATTTCTATAGAGAAGTATCTCTCCATTAATGTATATGGACAATTTGGTGATGGTTCCAGTGGCGGCTATAAGATATTTCTGGCATAATTTGGACCGAAAATTAGTATACATCCTAAAAGGGTTGTCCGGGAAATAGTGTTTCTCCTGGAGGCCCGGGAAAGGTGAAAAAAAAAAACCCACATACTCACCTGTCCCCGGCACTCCGGCCGGAGCCCCAGGTCACTGTCTGGTCCAGTGGCGCCCTGGGGCTTCTTCCTGCAGATCAGCGTCCTAAGGAAAAAACCTAGGACAGCACTCATATAAGTCAACTGTGACATTAGTGGTCCTTTCCTGAGGCTTTTTATTAGCCTCAGTGGCCACATGTGATAAGGGGTTTCCACTGGAAGATGCCTCATTGCACCACAGGACCGGACAGCGGTGGGAGACACACATTGCGTTTTTTTCTGCAGCATGTGGATGGGATTAGCCAGAATCCCATCCACTTTGCAGGTAATGTAAAACGCAGCATTTTATGCCGTGGTGGAAACTGTGTTTTCGCAACATGGGGTCCCAACCTAAAGTGGTTTTGAAATTAATGAGGGTCTGATAGCTGAAGAGTTGACTGCATGACTCCCACCAATAATGAGAACAGGGGTCCTCAAGTGGTATAAAATGCCACCTGTCAGTTGAGCAGTGGCGCACATGCTCAGTCTCAACTCTATTCACTTTTATGGAGCATCCATAATGGTAATGCCCCCAGTCCCAAGTGAATGGAGCAAAGGCTGAGTATGAACACCACTGCTCTGTTCACATAGGGAATTTATGTAACTGATGTGAGTCTGTGTGTGCAGAGAAGGTTGTCAATTAGTGTTTTAGTGTAACTTCATTGCAAAATCACCATGCAGAAAAATACACGGCATAAAATTGTCCTGATAAACTTACTAAATGTGCAGCCTTAAATTGTGAAGTAGTATCTAGTAATTTGGTGTCCCAGTTCCTGAAGTCCACTGATTTAGCACCCCATTCCTTGGTATCCAGCTGAAGTTAAATTGCAAGACCTCTCTGCATGTATCATAAATGTATTAGATAAGGACTGGACCACTTTCATCATAGGGAATGCTGTGCACCTGCACTAGGCATATGGTAGTAGGAGACCCCTCTCAGCTGTCATGTATCCAACGGAAGAGTCCTGCATTTCAGGTGCTGTCTCATTGTCCCAGGTGGCCGGTCATGTAGACAGCATTGCACTGAATTCAGTAATTCAGTGGTGAAGCACACCATTGTTGGACCACTTAGGGGACATAATACTGAGTGGGGTCGCATAAGTAGCATTATACTGTGTGGAGCCACTAAGATGTCATTATAGTGTGTGGGGCCATTTAGGGGACATTATAATAATTGGTGGAAACAAAGGAGGCATTATAACTTTATGTTATGCATTAAAGGGTACTATTACTGTGTTGGGATACAAAGGGACTTGGTAGAATAGATGTAGTCAAAGGGGACATTGGTGGGGTTACAGACTGGGGCCACACAGGCAGGGTTGGATTCCTCAAACTTGTCAGCAGCTAACCCGATGTGATCTGCTGTACTAGCATAATTGATAAAGATTTAAAGAGTTTATCCAGTATTTGGAGCAACCTGTGGAGCAGCCAGGAAGAGGTGTAAAAGAAAAAAAAAGCATACTTACCTGTCTCCAGTGCTCTGTTGTCCGCCACTGGTTCCCTTTCCGTCTCGTGCTGGGGACGCAGTGATGGAAGTCCTGAGCTTCATGTGACCCCTTAAACCAGTCAGTGGCCTCAGCGGTCACTACAGAGGGCGAGTTCCTTACCAGCAACCACTGAGCACTCAAGTGAACCTCAGGACTTCTGGTGCTGCTGACAGAAAGGGAACTGGTGGCGAACAACAGAACACCAGGGACGGTGCATATCCTTTTCTTCTTTTAATTTTCCACCTTATGTCCCATGGTTTGCACCAAATCCTGGACAACCACTTTAAATAAATCTCATCCATATGCTGGAAATAAAAACCGCAGAATGTCAATTTGTAATGTAGAGCTTCAAAGTTGAGGGGGCCTGAAGAGAAACCTGCCGGGAGCCACAGGAAAAAACAACTAATTTGAGGCATTTTCTGCTGTGGTGGCCTGCAAGGAAGTACATCGGAAAATTTCCCTTTCCGTATGGTCATATTTATCAACTATAATAATGCATAGTGGACACTTAGGGTAAGCTCACACAGAGCAATTTGCCGTGGATTTAGGGGGAGGATGCCACCCCTGAATCAGCAGCAGATTCCGCCCAGATTTTTTTCAATGGGAAGCAAAGATTGCAGCAGGACTTTGAATAAAATAAGCGTCCTGATCAATCTTGCCGCGGAAGCTGCGGCTGGTTCAGCTGTGGATTCCGCGGCTCAAGGCTGCCTGCGGATTATGCCCATTCATCTGTGTCTAATCGGCAGCAGAAAGCTGCAACAGAATGGCAATGCCCCGCATCAGCATTCCATCACACGTAGACCACAGACGGAAAATGGCGGTAGAAAATGAAGAGGAATTCCTCTTCATTTTCTGCCGTGTGAACTTAGTCTTAATGTTTGTAGCCCTGACCGAGCATTATAATGGTTACATATAAATGTAGTTGTACTTTATCTTTTTAGAAAACAATGAGGAACTCATATGTACAAATTCCCTTTATTTATGCAAATATCACCTTAAAAAATGTATAAGAAATGATGTATTTCAAAATGAATCTTAGCAACACGTGTCTTTTTTATCTTAACCAGTGCAGCTTTTACAGCGCTGGAGCCCGTTCTCATTGCATGCTGTGCACTTTAAAGCCTTAAAAGAGTCCGTGAAGCAGTTTCTGAACACTGACATCTTGCTTCCATGGCACACTAGACAAGGAAGGAAGCCAAACCCCCCACAAGAGGCACATGCGTGAGGGTGCTGTACTCTCTGCATAGAGAAAGAAACAAGCATTACTATACATTATTGATTAAAACTGTGTACAAAGTGTGTCAGATTTACAGGGGTTGATGCAAGATCATGAATTTTAAGCCACCTTTTACACTAGAAATTTGCTGCAAAATGTCATATTTATGTCATATCTAGAGATGGGCAAACCAACTTGTACAGAGCCAGGTTTGACCCTAATATTCCAAATTGTTTGGTTTTTTTACGAAAACGAACAAATGGAGATTCATCTAGGGTGGACTAAAATGGATACCATATTATGCTCTGAGATCTCTTTAGACTCCTGAATATAGAAAGAGGTGTCCAGGGGAGGTGATGCTCGGCCTGCCCATGTCACCACTGAGGCCCAATCATAGGTCCTAGCAGTGAACCTTGGGCGAATGATGTCAAAGGAGAAAGCCAGACATCACCAAGGAGGCTGCAAGGTGGGTCAAAAGATATAAGAAAAGGTGAGTATGAATGTTTTTTTTATTTTTGTCACCTGCTCTGGGCCTCCATCTGTTATACTCTGGAGTCTGAAGACACCTCAGAGTATTATAATAACGCTTTCACTTTGACATAACTTTGGCAGTTTTTGCCTTACAAAGCTAGAAATTGGATGGATAGGTTCCTAGGAGCCCTGACAGTGTCATACACTGTTTTATAGATAGGTTCCTTGGAGCCCTGATAGTGTCATACACTATTTTTTATAGATAGGTTCCTAGAAGCCCTAGAAGTGTTCTACACTATGTTTTATAGATAGGTTCCTAGGGGCCCTGAGAGTGTCATACACAATGTTTTATTGATAGGTTCCTAGGAGCCCTGACAGTGTTATACACTATGTTTTATAGATAGGTTGCTAGGAGCACTGACAGTGTCATACACTATGTTTTATAGATAGGTTCCTAGGAGCGCTGACAATGTCATACACTGTGTTTTAACCCATTTTAATCTGTGCTTCATACTGAACTTGTTCGATCCAAAACAAATCTTTGTACCTGAGGCACCCGAGCCCAAAACGAAAAGAATCCTGAGAGTTTCGCCTGTCTCTAGTCACATCCCATTTTATGTAAGGCACAATATATTTTTTTTATTGAAGCCAACAATATAAACAGAACAACATAATAACTATTGATATACTGTATGTATCCATGATGCAAAGTGTTTACAGATATCACACCAAATTGTTAACAGTTTAGTCACCTCAATCTTCATGAGCAGGTCCTGAAGTTCTCCTGATTCATTCATTGATAGAATTTTTTCAGCACCCTGAAATAATATATAAAAATTGAACCAATAACAGGTATGTTCGTTGTATATTGGTCTGAGTGCACTATAGAAATCAAATGAACAAACCATGCAAATATACAGTTTACTGTACCATAGTATACAGTATGTTTGTATATATCCTGTGTGTACTTTGTAGAATTACTTATTATTTTCATTGTGTAGGATTAGATGCAAGGAATTTAAGGAAACATATAAAATAAAGTTATAGGAAACATAATCATATACACCTATATTGATATGGAACACATGAGCTAAATGGATATTGCAGTATCCCAGTGGACACTGCTAAAGGTTTGTTGCATTATATTGTTGTGTTTGTGCCACTATGTGTATATAGTTGTTCTTCGATGTGCATATTCCATTATGTTGGGGTTGTTCCATTGGGAATGGAGGTACACCCTTCCTTTTGGGAAACCCATGGTTCATCCAAACCCACAGTTGGCTGTGGGTAAGGGAAGGAGACTTTGAGCCACCTTATGGCAGCCTGTTCAAGCCACTAGAGAGTGTTGACATGTGTGAAGTGTTTGCTAGTAAGAGCCATTGCTCTTATTATTATTACTGCAGCTGCTCTGAGGCAGGGGAGAGCCATTGCTGTCAGCCTATAGAGAGGAGAATGAGAGAAAGAGCCACAGAGAGGAAAAGATCAGGTTATCCAAGAGCCTAATAGACTGGACCCTATTCCCCCACAGATAGGGAATTCTTGGGCATTCTCCTGTGCATCCCCCATACTCTGGAACTCATTACCAAGACACATAAGACTGACTCCCACAATCACAAGCTTCAAGAAGGCCCTGAAGACTCACCTATTCAGGAAGGCCTACAACCCCCAATAACACTACTGTCACCACACCACCACCTGAACAGCCTCTACCCCTACCTTCTGTCTCTATCCCTCTTCCCTCATAGATTGTAAGCCCTTGCGGGCAGGGCCCTCTATCCCACTGTGCCAGTTGGTCACTGTTTAGTATTATCTATTTTGTATATCTGGTGTACTGTATGTAAATCCTCAAATGTAAAGCACCATGGAATTAATAGCCCTATATAAATAAATAATAATAATAATAATAATAATCATACTTATTTATTCAGCACCCATATAGTGGGAATGGAAAGAACACAGATATGTATAAGTGTGAGATATCATGCACTGGATTTAGACATCAATATACTGGGCATTCTTTACTGAGAAACCATTACCTGGCTCATCCCCATCCTACAATAGAACTCCCATTGCACCGCTACACTGTCTGGAAGCTGTGTCCATTGCTGTTGCATTTCTTCAGTAAAGTTCATACTGTTGTTCAACTGCAACTGCTGTTTCCTGGGTGATTCATGCAACTATCATCATGGGCCCTTCCAACCACCATCACCCGGCTCAGTGAGGCTGAAGACTACCACCAACTGGAAGTGTCCCAGGGGAACTACAAACACTCATTAACATTGAAATTGCAACACTAAGAAGGACGGGCCATTATAAGGTTATACATATCTAAAAAGTAAGAGGTGTATATAAAATCTGCAAATGTAAAATTTTCAAGCACCTGGCTCCAATCTGTGGCATATTGGGTGGGACATAAAAGCCAGACTGAAAGCAAAGTTTTTTAGCCATGTGAAACCAAAAAAGTTGGATCAAGTCATATAGGATGATTGTGTGATGCCTCCTGTTTGTCGAGTTATCACCACTCATAGCAAATTGAGAGGGACAGAATCCTTGAACAGTGAGACCTTGGTCCATCACGCCAGCAATATACTAAGCGCCTAAGCCAAGATGTCAGCGCTGTTCAACGTTGAATGTCCCGGTGGTTGGGAGAACCACGACAAACTGGAATGACAGCAACAGGTGAATGGAGCAGAACCTCTACACAAACAGATCATCTGATTGGAAGAATGGCATGTAGTGATCCATTCTGTACTTCAAGTGAAAATGGACATCAAAGCCCAAGCCTAGGGCAGCAAAAAGTGTAAATATAAACCATTACAAGGTATTTGCACGACATTGGACTAGGAGCCAGTCGCCCAGCTACAGGTGTTCCAATGACTTCACAATATACCAATGCCAGGCTACATGCTGCTTGTGCTAATGTGAGAAGCCTGCGTGGCGTAAGCAAGCTACCATGGCCTGCAGGGTCTCCAGACTTGTCTCGCATCAAGACATCATTGCTCACCAATTGCAAAGACAGCAGCCAGCAGCCAATCCTGATGATTTGTGTGCCCAAGTGCCTTCAACATGGCATAATATTCCTCAGACAACCATTAATAAAGTCATTAATAGCATGCCAAGCTATGTAAGTGTGTGTATTTTTGTATTTATTTGGTCCTCAAAAATACCACATATGACTATAAAGCTAATAGACATATTTTTATATAAAACTGCCAATTTATGGGATCAAAGAAGAGGCACATACTTTTCACAATACTGCACTATGATAACATCAATATGGAATTCAAGGCCACAATTCTATGAAATACAATAAGATCGACATAACATTTTAATAACAGAAATGGTGGAATAGAGATCAGAGAAATACAGCATCTTATTCAGTACGTATCTTATGACGTATCTGAAACAATAAAACTCATTTTTATAAATCTACCACTTAGAGTGATGTGTGATAGGATCTTATTAAATGTGACACCGACATAGAGCATATTCATCAGAATAAGTCAAACTGTATTACTATAATGGCGAGGTTTTAATATCCATTTTATCATCTGCAGTGCCTGTATTCATTAGGCAGGTGGTGCTGTGCAGCCATGCTAAACACTAACAGTAATAGAATCTAACACCATAAAATGAGACATGCCCCAAGAATATAAAAGGGGTTCAGGATATACTTTAATGAGTTAAAAGGTTTTCTGTGACTAAAATACTGATGACTTATGCTTAGAATCAATATCAGTTTGGTGGGGGGTCTGACACCTGAGACCTTCATAGATCAGCTGATTGAAGGAAAAGCATTGCTCAAGTAAGTGCCACTTATAGGCTTTGTCAAGTCACATTTATCAGTCGCATGGCCTGGTTGCAGCTTATTTCCATTCAAGTGAATGGGACTGAGCTGCACTACTAAGCACAACTGCTGTACAATGTACATCGCTATGCTTGGCAAGTAGAGAAGAGGCAACAGCACTTACCCCAAAGCTGTGGTCTCTTCAATCAGCTGATCAGTGGGGGGTGCTGGGTGTCAGACACCCCGCTGTTTAAATATTGTTGCCATATCCTAAGAATAGAGCATCAATATCTTAGTCCTAGAAAATGTCCTTAATAAAAAGGACCAAACGTTACTTCATTCCCATCTCTTTTTAAATGACTCTGGTGGTGGACAGCCTGAAGTTTACAGAACTGGAGACGTCACCTGTATCCTGCACAAGCAGAAAAACAGGAAATCCTTAGCCTTAACCACTTCAGCATTGGGTTTTTTTTACCCTGGTTCAGGATCAGACTCATTTTCATGTTTTTTTTTCTTTCCGTATACATGCGGTTTTGAGGACTATAACTTAAAGAGGACCTTTCATGTCCTCAGGCACACGCGGTTTTATATTTCGCTAGAAAGCTGACAGTGCACTGAATTCAGCGCACTGTCGGCTTTACAATTATGTGCCCTGGGGCTGGAGATATCGGTGCCGTTACCGATCTCAGCCCACTGTCAGAAGGGCGTTCCTGACAGTCTAGCTGGGCTTTGAGGAACGCCCTCCCTGACAGTATTCCTCCATAGCGCTGTACTGTCAGAAGGGGCATTCCTTACAGCCCGGCAATGACGCTCAGCTGTGAGGAACGACCCTCCCCAGTACAGGGCTATGAACGAGTACAGTCAGAGCCCAGATAGAATTCAGCGCACTGTCTGCTTTCTAGCGGTATATAAAACCGCATGTGCCTGAGGACAAGGAAGGTCCTCTTTAATTTTATTTTATTTGCGTGGTTCAACTAAATTTTGCACTTGTTTTCAGTGACACATAGGGATTTATTTATGTTGTTTTTATTTTTGGATGTCTGTTATTCACTTTTTTTTTTAATAGCACAAAGTGATGCTAAAAAACTTTTTAAGGCTGAGTCCTCAAATTGCAGAAACGTAGCTTTTTTTGCGTTTCCGTCACATTTTTTTTTTTCTGCAGCATTTTTTTTGCTGTGATTCACTATGTGTCACCTTAGCCTATAGGGGTTTTCCAAATGTGAAAACAAAATTGGCCAAGAATGGGGGTGAGAATGATATTAGATATTGAAACACCCTTTTAACCCCTCCCCCCCATTGTTCCAATCGCTACCCTTTAAGGAGGATATCCAGCCCCAAATTGAATTTTCATACTGATGACCTATCCGTATATGATCATATGATCTGTCAGGCTGTGCACAGATCATCTGTTCTAGCAGCCTACAGGTGCCGGTAGCTGCTAATGGACAGTTGGCGCATGCAACGTTACTAGAATACAAGCAGTAGGAGCGGCGCTGCAGTTCACTGGAACCACCGCTATGCATTGGGCAGGGCAACTGCAACACTCCTGTTACTAGAATAGGAGCCTCACTGCGTGTGCCTCCCATCCAGTAGCAGCTTTTGGCACCCGGAGGCTGCCAAATCATATGATCCTGTGGATAGGTCATCAGTATAAAATTCAATTTGAGGCCGACCCCTTTAACCAATTTTTTGCCAAACTTGGAAACCTCCTATAAAGACAAGTCTTCACATGTGGAGGATGAAAAGGTCCAGAAATAAAACAATGAACTAGAAGTTAGAAAACCAGAGGCCAGACCCAGACAAAGGAAACAGAACATATATCACAGTGATTGAATATAGCCACACAGGAACAAGGGGCCAAGTCAGGCCTAGAGCACTGCAGCCTGGGAAATGAATGTCTGATTGGATTTGGGTTTAGAAATCCACAGCCCAATATCATTGGGCCATCCTGTTTGTCATAGCAACACAGCACTACTGGGATGACAAGCTCTGAAGCTTGCTGGATAAGTGATAGACATGATGTTATTATGTGCTAGGAAAGCAAACACAGGGACTGGCACCAGAATGAGGATGGAGAAGTAGTAATTGGGATTTCATTAGACATTTATTGCATACAAGAGTGATGGCGAGTTGACAATCGCTGATTTATTTTTGCAGAATAGAATCCAATAATTTCCTACATCATATAACAAGCAATTACTGTACTGTATGTCTGCATAATGGCAGAATTGTTAGAGCCTTGACACACCAATCACCAGCCTGGAGCATGAGCCTATAAGAGGTTACATCCAGCATTGTTCCCAACCACAGCCACATGGGCTATTGAAAAACATACAGGTGCATCTCAATAAATTAGAATATTTTTGTAACGTTCAATCATTTCAGTAATTCAATTCATAATCAGCGTCTTCCATGACTGTGTGTCCTACTGAACCAGACTGAGGGACCATTTAAAGGCTTAGGAAACCTTGGCAGGTGACACACTGAATTTACAATACTGAACTTTGTTACAATATTCTAATTTTGTTAGATTTCAGTTTTCATTACTTGTAATCCATAATCAACATTTACAGAAATAAAACACTTGAAATAGAACACTCTGTGTGTAAAGAATCTAGAAAATATAGGAGGTCACTTTTTTCATTTAATTACTGAAATAAATAAACATTCCAAAGATATTCTAATTTATTGAGATGTACCTGTACAGTAAGTTATGTTAAGAAAATATAAAATATTAATTAACTTTGCACATACATTGCTTAAAGGGGTCTTCCAGGACTAGATCGGTGGAGGTTCAGCACCGGGCACCCCTTCTGATTAATTGTTTAAAGAAACTGCATCAATTGGGTGAGTTTTGGGTGAGTAACGCTAGATCATGACCACATGTGAAAACAGGTGCCACACGAACTGGTTGCACTAAACAGCTCATTTACATACAATACACACGTTGAATTTCTTGCCAGCAGGATTGCACTTTGACTCGTAAAGTATGTTAAGTATGTTAGTAACAGACCCTGTTTTGGTAACCCATGATTTAAGTAAAATATAATAACATTGACTTACCCCAAGATAATGGCCATCAATGAATACAACAGGTAGAGATGGCATTTCAGACACCCGGCGACATCTGTCATCAAGCTCTTTTCCATAGTCACCATTGAGGGCAATATTCTTTTCTTCAAATTTTACTCTGTGATTCTGGAAGATTTTCCGGACTGTTTCGCACCTTTCAAAAGTGTTTCGTACCACGCGCAAACTTGTAGTGTAAATCACTATACGGCCATATTCTAAGGTGGTAGTGGACTGAAACAAAATGCAAATTCAGTAATGAGTAAAAAAAATTCCACTTTTTATGCTGTATGTTATAACATAGAGAAAACCAAATAAACCCTATAGTAAGTATATTTTCAATTCTGTGCTCTCAGTATCAGTACAATCTTTCATCAGAAATCCTAAAAAAAATAATTAGTGTTATTTCAATATAATACCAAAATCTATTTATGCATAATGTTCATGCACTTATAGAATATTTACATAAATATATAGAAGTTAATAGCAAAAATAATCTAAAACCCATGGCCACCAGTACCATTTATGGGCAAATAAGGATAAGCTGCAATGTGTACATACATGAGGTGTATGTTGACCATTACATCACTGATATTTTGCATGAAGTAGCAGTTTTCTCCTTTGCAGTTCTCTCTGAGCTGTGGGCAGAGACTATATATTGCTCACAGTAAGAAGAGAAAACTCTGCACCATACCTTTCTCCTTCACACTCAGAAACAGCCCCATGACCATGCAGGACATTTATAGAGAAGTACTAAAATGTACTGATGTGAATAAACCACTTGGGATGTGATATAAAGTTCTTATTTAGCTCCAACATTAGACTAAGCCTGTGTCTCTTTATATTCAGTGAAGCCAAAGATGGACACCCCGGCTTCACTACGCAATTGCGGGGCATGCGCACTGAAGCCGAGGTGTACTCCTCTGCCTTCATTGAAGAACTGCGCAGGCGTGGGGAGTACAGAGACAGGGTGAGTATAAAGCTTTTTTATTTTTAATGCGGCCATGGATTGTGTTATAACAGGGTGATTTGGGACACTAAACCCCAGGTCCATATGGACGTGTGGGTGGTTTAGTGTCCCAAATTGCCCTGACAGATTCCCTTTAAGTTCTGTAAATATACAACATACAATATACTACAATATAGGTATTGAAGGTATATTGTATTAGCATTCAGACACCAGAAAATCTAAAATTTGCTGTGGCGGGAAGAGGTTAAGATATTGCTAAACCCTTCAGTATCAGATTGTGGATGGTCTAACACCATCACACAGCCATTGGAGCTGCACAGTGTATGAAACCAGATGCAGACAGCTTCATACACTCTGTAGTGGTCCAGCTGGGCTATCGCAGCTCAGCTTTCTTTCACATAAATGCTATATGAGGAAGGCTGCACAAGTTCCAATCCCCTATTAAGAGGTGTAGCAGAGTATGGTAGGTCTCACTTTGAGCAAAAGATTAAAGTGTAACTCCCATTTTATTTTTTGCTATTGCATCGGGGGTGGGGGGGGTGTAGTGAATATTTTTGTAATATACTTTATTAACCTATCAAACGTTCTTTTAATAGATAACAGGCTGTAAAATTCACATTAGCAATGCTCTAACTAAGCATTACCAGGGAGACTCTATCGGTACACCCGTGCTCAATGCAGAATGTGAAGCTGAAGCATTTACCATAGGGGGATAGTCACTTCAAGTGGCTGAATCTCCATTATCATATGTTGCCAATACTGAAGAACTAGATATAAAAGAATTAGAGCTATCACTAGTTTTAAACACAGCCAGGAATGGATGAACTGCTGCATATTGAGTTCATATTCCTTATCTATATAATTTTTCTAGGTGTTATAAAACCAGAGATACAGCCATTTGAAGTGACCATCCCCCCACCCCTTGGTAAATGCTTCAGCTCTGCATATTTACAATACAAATGTGGACGGACTTTCCTTAGTAAGAACTCAGATGGTTTCTAAGGAGAATGTTACGGCCTGTTTTTTAATAAAAAGGAAGTTAGACAGGTTAATAAACTTTATTATAAAAGTGGTCACCGAACACCCCATCACACAACAGCGGAAAAAAAAATGAGAGTTACACTTTACGTTTGCTGTCCTAGCCATATACCACAATACCCAAGCCAAGACATAATGGCTTTTTAGCATCCATGAGAATGGATATTCATCAGTATTTTACACTTCCATGACCCCCCTCAAAAAACACACAGGGTAAGATGTACTATTCCTGTAAACTTAGACCAGGCAGTCTAAAGATGCAGCAAATGTATTTAACGGATTCATGCTGACAAAAAAATGTGGTTCATTGTTAGACAGTTTTGTCTAACTTTACACCCCCTATCAATTGGCTTATTTTACTTGTGAATGAATATTGACTACTTTTATACACTGCTTTTTAGTTATTAGTATGGTATGAAAAAAGAAGCAAAACACTGCAATACAGAGTGATATATGTGGCACTGCTGGTTCTACAATGCTACACATTATAGCTCAGCTTCACATTTGATACATGTGCAGATCTAGACACAAACCATTCTCTATCTTTTGCTAGAAATGGATGGATAAATAAATTCAGTGGAAGCAGATCAACATGATGTATTGCTCTGCAGATGACAACCTGAAACATCTGCAGGAAATATTGGCTAAGGTGGGTAAACCTCTGAAGATTTGTTTCATTTTGGGGATGCAGGCAGGCCCATCTTATACAAGCTTTATCTTTGTGCATTTGATATGCTGCCATCCACCCACCTCATGGATTGTAGGTGTGCGAGTGGTTACTTCACCAGCATTATGCACCTCTGCAGTCTTCTATTACATAGACTTGCATGCACCCTGCACAGAACCATGGTTTCATCTGGCATCAGGTGATATGCAGCTGGCCATTGCACCAAAACTCATATAAACATATAGAAGCAACTTCTAACATCCATTGTATCAGAATATGGGAACATAGCAAACTGCAATATGTAGATGGCAATGAGCCACACAGCCAGCCCCTTCAAGTACACCACAAGAGTCACATGCCAGCAGAGAGAAGAAGGAATTACATCATTTTCTGACATCACATTTCCTTTAAAGGGAGTCTGTCACTAGAAGCCAGCATATCAAACCTGCCAATAGAAGGATAGGTTAGGGTCATCTGATAATCTTTATACCTTGTGAATTAATGCTTCTGTTGCTGAGATATCACCATTTATGTCACTATGCAAATGAGCTCTTTGGAGCAAGGAGGGCATTGCCATTGCTCCAAAGAAGTAACAGCAATGTCCTCATTGCTCCAAAGAGCTCATTTGCATATTGACAAAAAGGGTAATATCTCGATTCTCAAGGGGAAAGCACAGGTTGATTCAGGTGATACTATCCCATCTATCTGGGGGGTTGGATTGATATGCTGAGTTCTAGTGAGAGACTCCCTTTTTATTGAAGGAGTCTATGCAGGCAGGAGTCAGCCATCCTGGTGCACCTAATTTGCCAAGTGGTTATAGGGGCTCATAAACCCCTATAAAAAATGGCCAGCCACAGAAAAATGTAAAAAAAAATAGAAAAAACATTACTCACCAAGAAAAATAAACCCTCCAGTCCAGCAGTGGTATTTAGAGACAGTAAGAGATGACATCCCACCATTAGAGGTCACCTGCTGTTCATTATGACATCCCACTTGTGTGAAAGGACCAGTCACTGCCCACAGTGGTCCCCTGACACTAACAGGGTATTGTAGCTTGCAGTCTCAACATAGTGATGCAGATAGACTAGTGGGCATTTATTATGTAATTTCTTTTACGGCATCTTGGTGCCTATTTTTTTTTTTTTTTAGGATTTGGATAATCCCTTGAATCATTTTAATCATCTGCAAATCTCCAACCTGTTGAATGAATTGTATCCTCTCTCTATTCAGTAGCAGGCAAAACAAACAGAAGTGTTGTAGTAATTGAATATATGACTACCAAAGCTTCTCTATATCCCATATATCCGAAGCCTTTATTCCTTTCCACAAATACATTGTCATGCTACTCCAAGTAAATAAAAAGATAAAATGGAAATCGGGTTTGAAATATTTTCAAAAGCTATTATACATGTAATGACAATGAATAGACTTGAATAGTTGTGTTAATGACTATGGAAATAAGACAGCGGGATCACATCATTAGACTAATCCAAAACTGTAATGATCAGACACAATAGACTATAATTAGACTCAGAAAAGACTATGAGGATTTGATTAGTTTTCTCCCTCAAGAGATGATGGCATACATTGACATTTTGGGTATCAATACTTGTTTCAAAGACTTGTCAATTCACTTCTTGGACCCTCAGTCCATCTACACAAGTGTTCTTACCCCTTTTCCTTTCAATGATTATTCAGCTGAACACAAATATCTACAGTACTTTTGTTCTGTTTCTGTACAACCAGTCTCCAGTGATGCATGAAGAACGATCTAAGACACTGATCAGGGCTGTGATATGGTGAACCCCCAACACACTAGAAGGTGATGGTCTGACATGGCCCACCTGCCAAGCACCACGGACAGAGAGAGACTGAGCCGTGGGAGGTTGAAGACCAAGGTTTTGGCACTCACTGGGTTGTGCATAGTTTGTCAAAGAGCAAAGTGATCCTGGCAGACCAGAAAAGCAAAACACATGGGCCCAGAGGAGCACAAAGAAGGATTCCAGACTGGAGGAGTATACAACAGCATCTCAGTCCTGGGAGACCAGACAACAAAGTCTGCAATGGGGGAGCAGTCCAAGCGGCACCTCAAGAAACTCTGTGAGAGAGAGAGGACCTCCCATGCATTGGCCAGGTAGATAAAGTAGGACTATGACAGGCCCCTGCACCACCGGTTCGTTTTTATTTGAAAAAAGTTATAAAGGTACAGTAAAGAAATCTGAAACTCAGGTTGTCATTTCTGTGTCCAATATCTGCAAGTTACAAGGCAATGAGCATCTTCTCAACCACAATAGTCATGAATTTTATTTGGAGTTTATAAAAAGAATATGAGGAGCCCTTGACACTTGTGTAACTATAGGGAATGTAGTGGTCACAGCGGTGACCAGGCCCATAAGCCAGGGGGCCCACAAGTCACCCTATCACTTATTAGACTTCATTGATATCCTATCTGATTTCCTTTGATGGTTGGCAGTCTGTACATTGTAAATGTATTACCCCCGACCCTGATGCTCTGGAGTGAGATTGTGTTGGTGACACTGACAGGGATGGGAATGATGGGAAGTTTGTGTGCACGGACATGTTGTAAACAAGTCTTCATGGTGGTCTGGCCCAGATAGAGAGGAGAAGGGAAATGTAAATGTGGCTAATCTGTACAGATGGGATGCAGTGGCAAAAGTTGAACCAGGGGGCCTAAATTGAACTTTTGCACCAGGGTCTGAAAAGGAGTTATCCTGGATTAGAAAACATGGCTGCTTATTTTGGAAAGAGCTCCACTTCCTCTGCTCATGACATCCTAAAATCACATGGCCATTCTGCAGCTCAGTCTCATTCATGTGCAGCAGGGGGGTGCCGCACTATATGTCCTGAGGTTAAACAACATCACGTTCTGACATTGTTCATCATCTGGACAAAGTATTTAGTAACAGACTGAACGCAAAGCACAGACAGGACTAGGTGGGGTGGGAATCAGCAAGCAATAGATATTGGCCATTACCTGTTGGAACAATCCAAGAGGTAGTGGGCTATTGGGGGCGGTATGCTGTATGGGGGCCAATAAATGGGGCATTATACTTCGTGGGGGCCAGTAAAGGGGTCAGTATACTAGTGGTGGTTAGTAAAAGGGGTATTATACTATGTGTGGGCCAGTAAAGGAAATATTATACTGTGTGGTGGTTCAATAAAAGGGGTTTGAGGATGATTCTCAGCCCCTTGCAATGCATCAACTCTCCCATGATGAAACTGGTGTTTTTGCACCTCCCACACCAATTTCTTGGTGCTGTATATAAGATCATTTACATCAGCATAGGCAAAAAAGGACAGCTGTTCTGCCAGTTCCGGGGTTATGAAGACTGGCGTTCAATACGCCAGTCTTCATAAATATTCCCCTTTGAATTCTTTAAAAGGAGTCTGTCATCAGAACCCAGCAAATCAACTCAACTCCACATAGAGATAGGTTAGGGTCACCTTAAAGGAAGTCTATAATTGACAATATGCATTTTAAACTAAGGACACATCGGAATAGCCTTTAGAAAGGCTATTCTACTCCTACCTCTGGTTATGTCCTGAATGGTGCCATTTTTGAAAGAAATAACTTTTATGATAAATGCAAATGATGCTCAGGGAGTACAGGGGGCGTTCCTCCTGTGCTCCGAGCACGCCATCGTCATCCCCTGTACGCCGCCTCCAGTGATCGTTATTCAGAACCCTTGCATTTTCTGCTCTTCCTCTTCGGTGTGTAAGAAACCTACGCTGTGTTCATCGGGATTGAAATCCCATGCAAGCACTGTCAGCTCTGCAGAAGATGCAGGGGGCGTGAATAACAATCACTGGAGGCGACGTACAGGTGATGATGATGGTGTGCTCAGAGCACAGGGGGAACGTCCCCTGTGCTCCCTGAGCATGATTTGCATATGGGCATAAGGCTACGGCCCCACGTTGCGGAAACGCAGCTTTTTTTGTTGCAGATTTTGTTGCGGTTTTTTGAGCCAAAGCCAACAATGGCTACAAAAGGAATAGGAAATATATAGGAAGTTCTTATACTTCTACCTTCTGCTCAATTGACTCCTGGCTTTGGCTTAAAAAACCACAACAAAATCTGCAACCAAAAAAGCTGCTTTTCCGCAACGTGGGGCCGTAGCCTAAAACGGATTTTTCAAAAACGATGTCGAGGAGAAGATAAATAAGGGTAGGAGTAGAATAGTCTTTATAAAGGCTATTCAAACGTGGTTACAGTTAAAAATGTGTTTGAGCAATGATAGACTCCCTTTAATCAAACAGTGTTTTCCCCTTGTGAGTTGGTGTCTCCACCAACATATCATCATTTTTGTCAACATGCAAATGAGCTCTTGGGCCATTGCTATAAAGTGGTAAGTGGCACAACCCTCATTGCTCCAAAGAGCTCATGTGAATATTGACAGAAAAGATTCACACAGGAAAACACTTTTTTATTTAGGTTACCCTAACCTATCTATCTGCAGAGCTGAGTTGATATGCTGGGTTCTGGTGACAGACTCCCTTTAAAGAAATCCTTACTATTCACTAGAAAATGACATTACCATTGATAGGGTCCAACCACTGAAACCTCTATGACCATGATAACAAAGGAATTTGTGTTCGTTCAGCCTATTCCCTGCATATGTGCAGGGCCACCCTCTGTGCAGATGACATAGCACCATAACTTTATTCAAGTCATAAACCATTGCTTAGTATTGTCAGAAAACCTCATCAACTGACCTCAACTGAGACATGGGCACCCTCTAGTCACAGGCCCTTAGGTACTGTCCTAATGCCCAAATGGTGGGATTGTACCTAGCTGCCACTAGTGCTGGGCTTGCTCTATATTACTCATGTGTTTAATTCAAAGCATCCACTCCATAAGAACATAGTTTAGTGATCCCACATTTCCCTGACAGGCTCTTTAAGAATATGTGAGATACTAAATAAACTTTTTTTTAAGGGTTACTACAATTAAAGAGGACCCGTCACCAGGTCTGAAAAGCCCAATGACCTCCACCATCTGATAGGCGCTGTCACCCTGAGCATTATTGTGTTTTGTTTATCCAAATCTGTCATTCCAGATATAAGATATAAGCCCTTTTAGTGTTGACGCAAATTAGGGTATACTTGCCAAGTGGGCGGTAACACAATGGTTTCTCTTGGGGGCGGAGTCTCTACATGTCTCTCACTTGGCTAGTATACTCTAATTTGCATCAACATATTTGTTAAGATCCCCATTACTACAAGATCTGGGGTCAGTGATCTGTTGCCTTGACAACCAGGAGCCTATTGAAGGCTACCAGGCCTGTCTTAAGTATAGATTTAATACAGGCTGCCATAGGCTACGGATTTTTAAATATACTGCAATACTACAATATACTGAATTACTATTACATTATATTGTACTAGGTATCAGACCCCCTAGGGTTTAAGACTACTTGGTGGTCTAAAAATAAAAGTAAAAAAATAAATAAATAAAATAAAAAAATAATAATAATAATATTCCCTAAATCAGAAATCAAAATAATAAAGTAAAACAAATACATAAGGCATCCTACATCCGAAAGTGCCCGAACTACAAACATATAAAAATATTTTTGTCACATGATACACGTCGTAGGAGGAAAAAAAAATCTAAATGGCCAAACCAACAGGGTTTTTTTGCCATTTCACCTCCCACCTCACCTTCACCTCATAACAGCCTACAGAATACAGATAACATGTCATTTTGGCTGCACAATGAACATCATAAAACCAAAACCCATAAGAAAGTGGCGCAAATGCAATCACCGAAAAGAGGGATAAAGATTTTTTGAACAACCCTAATAAAAAAAGTTATAGCCCTCAAAACTGCCTGTACATAAAAAAACAAAAATGTGTCCAGTCCTGAAGTGGTTAAAGCAACAGTCACCAGTCTGATATTCCATTAGCTGAATAACAGTATACAGTATAGCAAATACTGAAAGGAACACAGTTAAAAGTTTAAGACAATTGTAAATGCTCGGCAAGGAGATTCTGTCATATTTATGAATATATAGAAAAACATTGCAACTACTCTCAGTGTCCATGTTCATAAACAGACTCTATTATATGTCATGCTGTACACGGCACAATTTCACAAATAGGAAATACATATTATTACATTTGTTTTCATACATCTCTGGGAACCTGCACAATGATGAAAAAAACTTAAGGCTGGGACCTCCCATGATGTAAACGCAGTGGTTTGGCAGCGGCGGAAATGCCACAGAAAAAACTCGGTATTATACAGTCTCTGCACATTGCAGAGAAATATGTGCAGCGGACACGCTGAAATTTCCAAAACCGTTGCGCAGTTTTGGAACTCACAGCATGTCAATTATACCTACGAAAACGCCGGCGGTTTCTCTATAGGTATAATGAAAGCAGAAGGTCTGCAGAGGAAAGGTTTTTCCTGCAGCACTTTTTTGCTGTAGCCCTCTATGTGGGGCCTTAGCCTAAAGGGGTTTTCCCAGCCCCAACAGCATTTTGTATACGGATGACCTATCAACAGGATAGGCCATCTATATGTGATCTATGGGGGATCAATATTTGGACCCCCACACCTATCAACTGACTTAGTTGCCTCCAGACACCAGAAGCTACTGATGTGGAAGGTGACAGCAAGAGTACACTGGTGCAACCTATATAAAGTAGACCGGGCTCCAGCTCTGTTGTTATTACTTGAATAGGAGCGATGCTGCTTCCGGCCCTGTCCACAGCACTAACTTATGGTGCCAGATCAGCTGATCAGTGTGGGAGCTGGGTGTCAGCTCTCAACCGATCAGATAGTGAAGGCCTAAGCTATGAATAAGTTATCAGTATCAAAAATGTTGTTAGGGCTGGAAAAAAGGGTACAATATTCTTTGTGGTGGTGAAAAAAGGGGGCAATATACTCTGTGGGGACCAATAAAGAAGGCAATATACTATATAGGGCACAGTAAAGAGAGCATTATGTGGGGGACAATAAAGGGTACTTTTTTGAAACGTGCAAAAGGGGGGGACATCTTAAGTAAAGACTGGGTCTGGCCTACAACTTTTTGATCACTGATAACAAAGAACAATAGTGAGTGAGTGTTGCAATCCTCTAATAATGGTCTATGTTGTTAAGGCTATTAAGAGTGAAGGACCTGCGAGCTTATATTGGCTAATACAAGTCATATGATGTGATATGGAGGCAGGTCCTTGATGTGGAAGCCAGTGGTGTTATATATTTTCTTTTGTGAATATGTCAGGAATTGTAGGTCCTAGAGAGCTGAAAGGTCTAAAACCTTCAGAAGTGCCTGATTTATCTACAGTGGGGAAAAAGTATTGTGCAAGTTCTCCCACTTAAAAAGTTGAGAGATCTGTAATTGACATCATAGGTAGACCTCAACTATGAGAGACAAAATGAGAAAACAAATCCAGAAAATCACATTGTCTAATTTTTAAAGAATTTAGTTGCACATTATGGTGGAAAATAAGTATTTGGTCACCTACAAACAAGCAAGATTTCTGGCTCTCACAGACCTGTAACTTCTTCTTTAAGAGGCTCCTCTGTCCTCCATTCATTACCTGTAGTAATGGCTCCTGTTTGATATTGTTATCAGTATAAAAGACTCCTGTCCACAACCTCAAACAGTCACACTCCAAACTCCACTATGGTGAAGACCAAAGAGCTGTGGAAGGACACCAGAAACAAAATTGTAGACCTGCACCAGGCTGGGAAGACTGAATCTGCAATAGGCAAGCAGCTTGGTGTGAAGAAATCAACTGTGGGAGCAATAATTAGAAAATGGAAGACATACAAGACCACTGATAATCTCCCTTGATCAAGGGCTCCACGCAAGATCTCACCCCGTGGGGTCAAAATGATCACAAGAATGGTGAGCAAAAATCCCAGAACCACACGGGGGGACCTAGTGAATGACCTGCAGAAAGCTGGGACTAACGTAACAAAGGCTACCGTCAGTAACACACTACGCCGCCACGGACTCAGATCCTGCAGTGCCAGATGTGTCCCCCTGCTTAAGCCAGTACATATCCGGGCCCGTCTGAAGTTTAATAGAGAGCATTTGGATGTTCCAGAAGAGTACTGGGAGAATGTCATATGGTCAGATGAAACCAAAGTAGAACTGTTTGGTAGAAACATAACTCATCGTGTTTGGAGGAGAGTGAATGCTGAGTTGCATCCAAAGAACACCATACCTACTGTGCAGCATGGGGGTGGCAACATCATGCTTTGGGGCTGTTTCTCTGCAAAGGAACCAGGACGACTGATCCGTGTACATGAAAGAATGAATGGGTCCATGTATCGTGAGATTTTGAGTGCAAACCTCCTTCCATCAGCAAGGGCATTGAAGATGAAACGTGGCTGGGTCTTTCAGCATGACAATGATCCCAAGCACACTGCCAGGGCAACGAAGGAGTGGCTTCGTAAGAAGCATTTCAAGGTCCTGGAATGGCCTAGCCAGTCTCCAGATCTCAACCCCATAGAAAACCTTTGGAGGGAGTTGAAAGTCCGTGTTGCCCAGCGACAGCCCCAAAACATCACTGCTCTAGAGGAGATCTGCATGGAGGAATGGGCCAACATACCAGAAACAGTGTGGGCCAACCTTGTGAAGACTTACAGAAAACGTTTGACCTCTGTCATTGCCAACAAAGGATATATAACAAAGTATTTAGATGAACTTTTGTTATTGGCCAAATACTTATTTTCCACCATAATTTGCAAATAAATTCTTAAAAAATCAGACAATGTGATTTTCTGGATATGTTTTCTCATTTTGTCTCTCATAGTTGAGGTCTACCTATGATGACAATTACAGGCCGGCCTCATCTTTTTAAGTGGGAGAACTTGCACAATTGGTGGCTGACTAAATACTTTTTTTCGCCACTGTATGTGTCAAATTTGGTCTAGTTGTTTGGTTGTGCATAAAGAACAGAGATAAGACAGCAGACAACAGATATGAATTTTTATATATAGAGAAATATACAATGTGAGAGTAGAAAATTATTTTTGTAGTTAGTAGGTATTGTTTACTGCTCTGCAATGAAATGAGACAGATCTTTCTGCATAGTAAAGAAGGTGAGAGAAGTTGTCTTACTATCATGTGTAAAGAACTATCAAACAGGAGACTTAAAGGGAATGTATCTCCAGAAAATGGCTTATTTTTATATATTATTATAAGTTAAACATATTCTAAAGATTTTTTGTAATTTTTTAATATAATTTTCCAAGTCCACCTGTACCCTGACAAATAATAGTCTGATAAAACTGTCTATTATTAGTCTGACACTTGCTATTCTGTAGATTTCTTTGCAGTAGTCACCTCATTATCATCACAATGACAGGTATCATCTATATATAACATAGGGACCACCATTTACAATAGATGATGTCATAGCTTATCTTCTCTCCTCCCTGCACAATGACTTTCACAGAGCAGGTCTAGAAAAATCTCACATAGACCTCAATGAACGTCTCCAAGCTATTATGTCTATGGTCTATGTATATGCTGTAAAGAATATCTCTAAATGATGTTAATGGCTGCCTCATATACATGTATAGAAAATAGAATAAAAAATCAGAATGAGAAAAAAAAATAGAAAAAAATCATATGTTTCACTATCTGGATTTTATTAGTAAAAAGAAATCTAAATGACACATTCCCTTTAAGCTGGACATACACTTCAGATAACTGTAGGTTGAATGTGCATAATGTACAATTTTTCTGAATGGGGAGATGGGAGTATGCCAGCGTCAGACACCTACTTGGTGAAATCCAAATGCCCAATCTCCTCTGACGTCTGCTGTCAGAGGATAGTTGGGAGGATCCCATATACTTTAGATCAGGGGTCCCCAAACTTTTTACACAGGGGGCCAGATCACTGTCCCTCAGACCGTTGGAGGGCCGGACTATAAGAAAAACTATGAAAATCCCTATGCACACTACACGTATCTCATTTTAAAGTAAAACAAAAAGGGAACAAATACAACATTCAAAATAAAGAAATAGTAAATTTAAGTCAACAAACTCACCATTATTTCAATGTGAAGTATGGGCCTGCTTTTGGCTAATGAGATGGTCAATGTCCGGTTCCATATTTGTCACTGCTAGCCGTAACAAGTGATACAAGTGCACATCGGTTAGTCTAGATCTGGTTGGAGAGGCAGTGGAGCGGAGGTGGAGGTAGGGATAGGTTTAGTTGTGCAGGTTACTTTATGCCAGCTGTAGCCAGATCTCTTCTCTATGGTTGTGTTGTGGCTGGCTTTCCACGATGACACTTTTAGTATTGGTGCACTAGCTTATCAATGGAATTTGCTGCCATCTGCTGGATGAAATTTCTGATTGTAAAGCAGCGTAAAAGGGCTTGACTGGGCATTGCTGATAACGGGGTCCCCCTAAGACCCCTCTTTTCCAGCCTCGACCCCTGCCCCCCAGCTCTCAAACCCCCCACCCCCTTAGAAATAAACCAAGACCAAAGGGTTGGATTAAATCGGCCACAGCAGCCGTATTTATTAACAAACCACAAATAAATAACAACAAGTATAACTTATTATAATTTGCATAACTTAAAATAATTTAACAATAAACGCTTAACCTGGGTAAGAGTCCTTGGAGCTACAAAAAACTATCAATCCCCCGGCCTGGCGCTAACATAACCACACCATAAATTTACCACCAGCCGCGACCACCGGCTCGGCGGCACCATGAATAAAGACGAACTCCTTCTTCCATGTACCAGCTCCCAGGGCCAATTTACCCTGTAACCGTTCACCGTGCGCCAGGCCATCCACCAAAATGTGCAATTACCACCAAATGTATAGGTGGAGCCTACCTTTGACTCCACCCTTTTAGCCAATTGACCACCAACTCCAAGGACCCCACCCGCCAAGGCCACCGTGACACCACCTGCAAAAAGATAAACAAGTTAAAATAGCCCAAGAAAGAGAAAAAAAACGGGAGGGAGGGAGGGACCGCTCGTTAGCATGCCGCGCAGCTCCGGAATGGCCGCTTCCCAGGCTGCGCGGCATAGTCAATTCGAACGGGGTTAAGCCCCGCCCCCAATTCTTCGCGCCCTAGCGCGTTATTGGTCCCCCTACAGCCCGCCCCCAGTCAAGATCCCTGCGCTTTACTGCGCAGCGCTCCGGTCTCCCCTGACTGGGCATTGCTGATAACGGGGTCCCCCTAAGAACCCCCCCACCACCTTTGATACCCAAACTGCTGGGCCTAAATGCCTTCCCCCTCTTTTCCAGCCTCGACCCCTGCCCCCCAGCTCTCAAACCCCCCACCCCCTTAGAAATAAACCAAGACCAAAGGGTTGGATTAAATCGGCCACAGCAGCCGTATTTATTAACAAACCACAAATAAATAACAACAAGTATAACTTATTATAATTTGCATAACTTAAAATAATTTAACAATAAACGCTTAACCTGGGTAAGAGTCCTTGGAGCTACAAAAAACTATCAATCCCCCGGCCTGGCGCTAACATAACCACACCATAAATTTACCACCAGCCGCGACCACCGGCTCGGCGGCACCATGAATAAAGACGAACTCCTTCTTCCATGTACCAGCTCCCAGGGCCAATTTACCCTGTAACCGTTCACCGTGCGCCAGGCCATCCACCAAAATGTGCAATTACCACCAAATGTATAGGTGGAGCCTACCTTTGACTCCACCCTTTTAGCCAATTGACCACCAACTCCAAGGACCCCACCCGCCACTGCGAGCACGCCTTAATCCCTTAAGCGTGAGAGACCCGCCACACTTCCAGGGCCCTCTCAACACCCTCCTGGATACCTAGTGTCCACAAATCTATACCCACCGCATTCAGATGGACCCCGTCCCGCAACCAAAACTCCCCCTCCCCAGACTCCAACTCCTTGTGCCGCACGCACCCACCGCCGTTCCTGGACAAAAACCCCGCAACAGCCCGGTTAACCTTAATCCTGGCCTTGTTGAGCCTTTCAACAGACCTAGCCTCCCGCCATGTTTTTCTCGGTACAATATCGGACCACACGGTAACAATCCCCGGAAACATGGACCACAACCTCAACAGGTCATACTTTATGTCCCTCACTAAATCGCGAAAGGGACGAACCCCCAGGTCATTGCCACCAGCATGTATCACGATAATGTCCGGAGACCGATCCAACCTCGTGCACCTGTGGATTTCGGGCATGACCCGACTCCACACCATACCTCGGACTCCAATCCAACGTACAACGACCGCAGCCCTGCCGAACCCCAGCTGCCGACCATTCCGCCGCACGCCGGCCCTCTCCGCGCCCCAGAACACAAAAGAATGGCCGAAGATCCAGACTAACCGAGCAGAAGGGCCTACGAAAGAAGAAATAAAGTAGGGGGAGGGCGGAGAAAATACCCAACAACACAATGATTCACATTTGGGCAAGGTGTGGACGTATGTATGATCTATACCTCTGCGATTCCCACCTACCGATACGTCGGACCACCTCCGAGCTCAACCCCCAACTAGCTGCTTCTGTCGCTGCGCCAATGCGAAAAGAGTGTGGAGCATATCGAGAGGCGTCAAGGCCCAGCGAGTCCAAACAACCCCTAAAAACAGCCGAGAACTGATAACGGGAAAGGAACGAACCATCCTCATGACGCAGGAGGGGACCGCCCGCAGAAGCTGGAACCAACCCCCCGAAAAACAAGCAAACAACGCACCGGGCACATATCTGACCCTACAACCGCACCCAGGCGCAGATACTTCCCTGCCCCCGCCTGATCCGTCTTAGACCTGCGAACCCTGACCACTAGGACCCCTTCCTCCATGTACACATCATCCACCTGTAAACCACCCGGCCGCTTAGTCGACACGGACACCAACTCACCCACCCTGAGAGCCCCGAAAAAGGCTAGAGAAAAAGCCAGGTGAAACAAAACGCATTCATAGTGCGAAGAACAAAAACGGCCCAGTTCCAACCCCAAACGCTCCAAAAGCTGAAATGTAACCGGGCGCCGTGTGTCACTACTTCCCCTGCCCCTGCGGAACCCCCTTAAGCGCACGTTGAACCAAGAAATGTTTGGTAAAGTCCGCCAAACCCCTCAACTTGAAACCAAATGCCAACGCCGCTACCGCACCATTAACTTTCGCCACGGACCATCCATCTGAAGACCAACGGCTTAACAAGAACAATAAAGCCCCAACCCTATCCTCATCAGTATGTACCTGACCTAAATCTCCCACCCAATCCTCCCAAAGCTGCCAAGCCCTTGAATACTTATCCCAGGTGCCGGGGGCCAACGATGCCTGAATCAATGTCCCTGCTTTTCGCAAACCAAGTCCCATAATTCTGGAGGACATGGAATCCCTTCCACTTCCGCCCCCGGAGCCAGGGCACGAAACCGCTCCCACTGGAAACGAGACAAAGAATCAGCAACGTCATTTTTAACCCCCGGAACATGCACTGCCACCACCCATGCATTCAGGCACCAGCAACGCAATACTAAACGCTGAAGCAACTTGATAACTGGAGGAGAAGACGCAGTCACATTATTAATGGCCGACACAACTGACATGTTATCACAATGAAACCTAACTTTTTTATCCTGGAACGCCCCACCCCATATGGACACCGCGACTAAAATCGGGAATAACTCAAGTACAGTCAAATTCCGCGTCAGACCTTGTTCACGCCACGACGCAGGCCAAGGAGCGGCGCACCACTGCCCCCCTGTAATAGGCCCCAAAACCGTGGCCCCCTGCCGCATCCGTAAAGAGGTCACAATCGAACACATCGATCACTGCTGACTGGACCAGTGATCTACCATTGAACTGGTCTAAAAAAGTGTCCCATACTGCCAGGTCCTCCCGATGTATCACCCCCAGCCGAATAAAGTGTCGTGGATTTGACACCCCTTTCATGGCCCCTGCCAGCCGGCGACAAAAAATCCTACCCATGGGGATAATGCGGCAGGCAAAATTTAAACTGCCTAACAATGACTGGAGGTCGCGCAACGTAATTTTTCGCATGTGACGAGCACGCCTCACCCTCTCTCTAAGATCAACCAGCTTGTCACCAGGCAACCGGAACTCCATTGCCACAGTGTCAAGCTCTATGCCCAAGAAACTCAATCTAGTGCACGGACCCTCAGTCTTTTCCGGTGACAACGGTACCCCAAACTTACTGGCGACCCACCGCGCGGTTGCCAGCAAAACCACGCATACATCGGAGCCCGCCGGACCTATACAGAGGAAATCATCGAGGTAGTGTATCACTGACTCAACCCCCGCCACATCCCGAATTACCGACTCTAAAAAGGTGCTGAACGCCTCAAAGTATGCGCGCGATATTGAGCAACCCATAGGGAGGCAACGATCCACGTAATACCCGCCGTCCCAGTAGCAGCCCAGTAACCTAACGCTGTCAGGGTGTACCGGCAGTAACCTGAACGCCGCCTCCACATCCGTCTTAGCTAAGAGGGCCCCTGGACCGCAACGCCGTACCCAATGCACAGCTGCATCAAACGAGGTATATACCACCGAACAAAGCTCGGGTGCAATACCATCGTTGACCGACGCTCCTTTGGGATAAGACAAATGATGTATGAGCCGAAACTGATTCGGCTCCTTCTTCGGCACCACCCCCAAAGGAGATACAATTAAACCTTCCAAAGGGGGTGATGCGAAGGGGCCCGCCATGCGCCCCAAGGCCACCTCCTTCCTCAGTTTTTTGGACACCACCCCCGAGTGTTCCACTGCCGACCTCAAGTTAGTTATACAAAAGGGGACTGTGTGCGTCGGCAGGGGAATCCTAAAACCCTCCCTAAAACCTTCTACCAGAAACTTTGCACTCTCCCTGTTAACATAACTATTTAGGTACGGAAGCATGGCTTCCAGCTTCACCGGCGTCTGCCCCTTGTCCACTATTAGGCAAGGCCTTGGTCCTTTGTTTGCGCAAGCAACGTGCCGCACCATGGGACACCCCTCCGCAGAATGAACAGGCATGTTTGAATCTACAGTTGAAGCCGAATTTACATTGGGCTTCATTGAACTGCCAACACAGCCCGTAACGTTGCTGGGCCTGTGCACCTGCCCCCCCTGAGCCGTAACTGAGACCACCATGGCCGGTTCCACCGGCCGCCCCAGGAAAGGGCTGGCCAAAGCGAGCTGGCGCCATAACCCGAAGCCACAAACCTATATCTTTCTGGTCCCACCGTATGCTGGGCCGAACCGCCTTACGCTGACGGAACTGCTCATCATACCGCAGCCATGTCTGACCCCCATACACCCGATACGCCTCACCTATAGAGTCCTGATAGCAAAAAAGCCCCGAACAGTTGTCAGGAGCCTTTTCACCAATGACACTCGCTAAAATGGCAAAGGCCTGAAGCCAATTAGCAAAAGTCTGTGGAATCAGGCGCCACCTACGTTTTTCTTCCTCCTCTTTTTTGCTATCCTCCTTCTTACTCTTGTCTAAGTTAAATTTAGCTAAAGGGAGCAAGGAAAAGATTTCGACGTACTCGTCCTTCCAAATCTTCTCCCTCACTTCCTTTTTTAAATGCGCCCCTAGAGGACCCTCAAAACACACATAAACCTCCCCCCGAGCCCTGTCGTCTAGCCTCACCGAATCAACCTTCTCTTTATCTGTCTGGACAGACACTGTGACACCCGCCGGAGCCCCTACCACCGGCGCACTCTGTGACGCTACTGACTGAACCGCAGGAGGGACCCACGCCGCCACCGGGGAACCGCTAACACTCTGTTCGCAGCGCGACAGTAGCTCCCTCACGCTACCCAATAGCTCCCTAATCCCCTCAGAAGCTACACCACCACCCACTGGGGACTCCGGCCTATCTATCCCTAACCCCTGGGACATTAGAATAGGAGGAAACGGACACGACAATGAATGGTACTCACCAGACTGCGTAGGTGCTGTGGGCCCACCAGTCGACGGTCCTGCATCCTGCTGACCTGGGTCGCTGTACAGGAGGACGCTGGCGCCTGTTGATTGTTGAGAACCATCCCGCTGACAGCTGCAGCACGACCGACATCCCTGGGAAGGTTGACCTGCACCCGCGTATGCACTTGAAACCACTGGATGCACCTCGGACCGGGGCTGTGGTGCCGTGAAGGAGGGGCCAGCGCCGTGCTGCTCGTCGTTCAGAATTTCCCGCTGCTGTACCGAGGGCACTTGGAAAGCCGGAACCGACGGGACTTGAAGACACAGTCCCCCTCCCGCTGGAGCATCACAGGAGGGGACCGCTGCACCACGTGCTGTAGCCATATGGAGACTGGATGTGGAGGTCCCCCCACTGAGGCCAGTGGCAGGGATCTCCACCTCCGCAGGGGCCAGGCGACTGGCAGGATTCCTCCCAGACCGGGACCTCCGCGCCTGAGCAGTGGAGCGGGGTGCCCGGCCTGGAGGGGCCCGAGAGGGACTCCTATGTCGCCGGGCCCTAGGGGGCTCATCAGGGCTCAAACGTGCCGGCGGGCGAGTCCTGCGCGGCCGCCGCCGCTCAGACGCCTCCGGGGGTAGTGAAGGGTTAATGGGGGGGGGGCGGCAGGCTGCATAATGTCAGCCAGCCGCTCCTGCAGCCAGGCCTCACCATGGACGCCGGCAGCAGCTCTGATCTGCTCCAGGATGGTATCGAGGGATGCCATTACAGTGAAAAGGTGGGGGGGGGGAGGGAGCTGACCGCTCGTTAGCATGCCGCGCAGCTCCGGAATGGCCGCTTCCCGGGCTGCGCGGCATAGTCAATTCGAACGGGGTTAAGCCCCGCCCCCCAATTCTTCGCGCCCTAGCGCGTTATTGGTCCCCCTACAGCCCGCCCCCAGTCAAGATCCCTGCGCTTTACTGCGCAGCGCTCCGGTCTCCCCCCCCACAAAAAAAAGGGGGGGGGGAAGAGAAACAAACAAAAGGAGGGGGGGGGGGGGGGGGGGGGGGGGGGGGAGGGGGGGCGGGGGAAAAAAAAAAAAGGGGACACCGGGGGGCGGGGGGGGGGATATAAAAATGAAAGGCGCCGGGGCGTAAAAAATGAAAAAAAAAATGGGAGGGGGCGCGGGGGGGGGGGGAGGGGCCCCCGGGGGGGGGGGGGGGCCGGGGGGGGTGTTTTGGGGCCCCCTTTTTTGGTTTTTGGGGGGTCCCACCAAAATAGAGAAGTTTGGGCAACATACATCTCGTGTGTACGGCCAGCTTTACCCTAGTTATGGGTATTATGATTGTCTATAAGAGTGCCAACTAGTGCCAACTGAGGGACATCTATAGCTGTTATTATGAGTGTAAGTGTACTGTGTAAAAAAGGAGTAAAAAACACAATAAGGCTCCCAGATTAGAAATATATATTTAATATACAGTATTATTTTAAGTCCAGGTGGTCTGTTCACTTATATGTCCTTGCAGAGATCAGCAGATCAGAACCTGTAGAAATAGGGAGCTGGCTCTTACAACAGCCAGACATCCCAGAGAAGGCAGGGATTTTTTTTACTGTCCCTGCCTTACACACACACAAGCACATACACACACATACACACACACACACACACACACACACACACACACACAGCGTTTTTGAAAATGCAGCTTTTCAGCTGTGGATTTTTTTCTGCAATGTGTGGATGGGATTAGCCAGAATCCCATCCACTTTCCAGGTACTGTAAAATGCAGCGTTTTTGCAACATGGGGCTTCAGCCTTAGAGTGATTCACACAAAGGGACACATTCATTCAGACCAATGTGTTATACATCAGTTTTAATCTGTGGTCCGCTGGCATTAAATGCGCCACAATTATTAAGAGCATGGGTCTTGGGAAGTCTGTACACCAGAAACTAAAATGTACTCCAACCAGAAGGTGTAGAAAATGTCTGGTATTTTCTGGCTTAAAGGGGTTTTCCGGGCAAAATTTTTTTTTTTTTTTTTAAAAAGGTCTGTTAGTGCTATTAATGGGTTAATAAGTGCACCCATATACCTTTAGCAGTGTTTTGAGTGATTTCTGTGTTTTTCTGGGAGCTCCTGGAATCTTCTGCATTTGTTTACATGGTGTAACTTCCTGTGCTTCTATCCTACAACAACCATAATGCTTTGCTCCCTCCCCCTCCCTCTCTCACTCCCTTACAACCCCTCCCTGTCTCCCTAGCTAGCCCGCCCACTACTAGCCCTTCCCAACTAACTCAGCCCACTCCTCTCCCTGCCCTACCACATACCTGTTTTTCTTTCTCCTCCTCTTCTCAACGTTTCCTGGAGCGCTGCAGGCCTCCCACGTTGCTTGGAACCGGGCCCGACGTCACTTCCGGAAGTGACATCACGACTCAGCTCCGGACCAGAAGCAAGAGAAGATAGGTAAGTATTGTGTGCCAGCTTCCCAGGCACTATTGCGCGTGTGTGGGGAGCTGGTGCACAGAAGAAGAGGAGGCGGCCTTCCCTGGATGACGTGTCGACACGGGTCCAGAGGAAATGGTAAGTACAATGGGGCTGGGGGAGGCGATGCCTTTACACTGACGTAACAGGTCAGGATATGGATTATACCAATGAACCGTTACATCAGTGGACTATTTCTACTAAGTCGCATTTGATAAATCTGGCATACATCAGGTCACCAGGCTAACCATGTCTACTTTCCCACCCATATTCCAAAAGTGGAATGAATGGTGTAAACATGCAAAATCTTACAATTCTTTTGTACAAAAATTTGCATATGTCTATTGTTGCATCACGTTGACACCATGACTCAGGAGAACAAGGCTTGACAAATCCCCCCTCCCCATGTGTGTAGGAAGTCTACTTGCTTACACATGGCTATCCTGTAAGGCAGAAGGCATCTAAGATTACATCCATTATTATAATTCTATTCCTCCATATTGTCCCTTTCATATAATGTAATGTTTCATATTATGTACGATGCAGATCAGGATGTTTCTATAAAATATCATCTAGTTGCATTTACTGAAAAGCAGCGTTACCTGTAGACTTTTAGCTTCTTATCTACGGCTCTTGTCAGATCATATTGGTCATGGCCTTAGGGTTGTAATCCAATACACTTCACTGTTTGATCTCAAGTACTCAGCAGTAAAAGTGGCTGTGACGTGTCTTTGTCTCAGGAGACATTCTTGGTATTAAAGATATCACATTTTACTGTGAGCTGTGCATCCATAAGGAAGGCTCCGGACACACACGAAGTTGTAAGCCGAGATCATCCAACTAAACAGTCTATATATATCCACAAGGCAACAGGTTAGATTATGTAATGTAAGCCTATTGTGATTAATGTCCAATATGTTCTACTTATAGATATGGACATGAATAATATAAAGGCTATTACTTTACCAAATTTGAAGCCACTGAAATTAGTATTTGAGGGAATTACATGGTGAGCATATACATGGAATATACTTCTATGGCTCTAACCACTGTAATGAATTTAATACTCTTACATTGTATTATACTTATAGTATTGGAGCTATGCTTGGATTTTTTCAGGCTTACCTAATTTTAGTGGGGGGGCCCTTGGGAAATTACCTCTTTAGTGTAATTCGGCCCACACAATTTGATCAAAATGTACTCTAAAAACCTCACATTTAAGGGTACATTCACACAGCGGAAAATAAAGAGCAATTTGAGGCAGACATTCACTTTGGATTCTTCTTCATTTTCCACGCCCCGATTACCTACGGCGGAATGTCGATGCAAAGCATCAGCATTAAATTGTCCCAGATGAATGCAAGGTAAGATCCAGCAAGACCCTTATTTTTTCAGTGTCCTGCTGCAAACAGGAGGCAGAATCAGATAGGATTGTGCCACTGATTTTGGGGCGAAATCTACCCCCAAATCACCGGCAAATATTGCCCTGTGAACATACCCTTAAAATCTGGGAAATATTACAATAATGTAATTGAAAAAAAATTCTAATATTTATTACACACTATACTGTATATTCTTATGGCTAAGGCTGGCCTTATCAGGGTGCAACCTGAGTAACTGTACAGGGAACTTAAGCCACTCCTGCTGAAGAGGGTGCCTCAGAAAGCCTATCATCTAAGGCTTGTCACCACCATATATCTTAATTTATAATGAATGTTTTGTTCCAAAAACAGTAGCACACATGTCCCTAGTTGGTATTGCAGATCACTTCTCATTCACTTCAATGGAGCTGAGATGCAGTATCATACACAAGTCTTGGAAAAATATAGTGGTGAGTAAAGTGAGTTTGTGAAATTTCTTCCCTGGTAGATATTCCACCATACATTGTGATTGATATTATTGAAACATGGAAGCATTTAGGAACCACAGCAACTCAACCATGAAGTGGCAGCCCATGTAAACTTACAGACTGGGGTAAGAGGCAAGCACTGAGTTGCCAACACTCTGTTGACTCAATAACTGCAGATGACCAAACTTCCTGTGGCATTAATTTCAGCACAAAAACTGTGTGCCAGGAGCTCCATGGCATTGATTTCCAATGCCAAACAACTACATGCAAGCCATACAAGTGTTGAATGAGAGATGTAACGCACAATGCCACCCACCACTGGACTCTGGAGCAGTGAAAATGTGTTCTGGCGACTGTCAAATCATGCTTCTCTATGTGGCAGTCTGATGGATGAATCTGGCTTTAGCTAATGGCAAGAGAATGTTACATGCCAGACTACATTGTGCCAACTGTAAAGTTTGATGGAGGAGGGATAATGCTATGGGGTCATTTTTCAGGGCTTAGCCTAGGCCCCTTAGTTCCAGCGAAGGGAATTCTTAATATGTCAGCATGCCGAGACATTTTGGACAACTGCATGCTTCCAACTTTGTGGGAACAGTTTGGGAAAGGCCCTTTTCTGTTCCAGTATGTCTGTGCCCCACTGCACAAATCAATACATGTCCTTTTGACCAACATCATGTCTTACCTACAAAAGCTCTTCTAGATGAATAGGCAAAAATTCCCACAAATATTCTCCAAAATCTTGTAGAAAGCCTTCCCAGAAAAGTGGAAACTACTTTAGCTGCAAAGGAGGGCCAACTCCATGTTGACATCTATGGATTTAGAATAGGATCTCATAAAATCTCCTATAGATGTTATGTGTAGGTGCCCCAGTACATTTGTCCAAATAGTGTATTTACGGTGGTATTACCGTAGGCATTGTGTGCCACTGTACACTATAGGGCACATACATTAAGACCAGCATTTTACATGCCAGCTATAATGCGTGAAAGAATTTTTGTATTAACTTGCCCTCATACCATAAGGGACTCATTGCTCCAACATTCTTTAGCTACAATGACACCAGTAATCCAGAAGAATCAGTCCATAGCTGACTAATACATATCAAGCTTCTTGCTGAGCATTTCATTGCTACAGTAGATGGAGATACCTGACATCCTCAGGTGAGATCGGTTACATGGCTCGATATTGGTTACTACACGGGGAGCATTCTAAGTATATGACATTTACTAAATTGAAATCTAGAGTTTACATTCATGAATATTTACAATGACAGGGAGACATATGTTATAGCCAACCTGATAAATTGCCATCACCTTAGGCTTCACCCTGTTGTTGCAGGCACAGTATATACCTATATAAATTATGTATTATAATTCTCATTTACTGCTGATAGAGCTTTATGATCTCCCGACAGCAAGTATGCAGTCACAGCCTACATCAAAGCGGCTAAAATATGGCTACCCAGCTTTTCTCAGTTAATATTAAAGGCACATTTACTACAGATCAGGACTAGGACTTGCATCAGAAATATCACATAATATAACATATGTAAAATACAGGTTCATTTCATCCATTCATATGGATTTATTGGATACTTAGGGAGCTGTGTTAGCCTATGGTAGTTACATGCAGAAATGGGAAGGCCTGTTCATTTATCCTGTGTTGAACTTGACACATGAAACCTCTGGAGAGGTCGAGCTCAGTCGACTTAAGTCCACTTAAAGGAGGTTGGTTAACAATAAAGGAGCTTTGTATTTCATGGACTACTGCTGCTATGGGTATACTAGTGAAGACAAAGAGGTCAAGTATATAAAATTTCCTCTAGACATAATAGTGTGACATAAATGTATAGGAATAATGTATAAAGTAATATCTACGAATGTGTTGTCATAACGTATGGCAGGATAATACTATAATACTTCAGAAAGGTATGAAACATTGCAAACTATGTAGGCTAAGATCACCTTATGCCCAGTATCTCTGGACAGGTAAATATGGGGCACACATAAGCACATTTATAAAGACTGAATTATGTCACTTTCACCCATGAACCCCAAGTAGTCATTGACACTGTGATATTGAACACTGGAATCTGGTCATTGCATCTGCACATAAAGTATTTCTAAATGGGACCCAGTAGGGAAGATTTATCATGAGAGGAGCTGGGAGGGCAACTCATTTTGATACCTTGACACGCTAAATATAACAATGTTGCCATCCACTTTTAAAAAGTGCAGTCATGGCATAAAAATGCAAAATGTATTCTGCGTTTTGTGATTTTGTGGCCTCAGAATTTTGATGTCTAGGGCTCCCGAGGAGTATGTAATGGTTCAGCTCACAGTCTACCTCCATAGGTTTTAGACAAGCATCTTATTTATTACAACTCTTTTGTAAATGGTACTTGGCAATCTTCTATCTATTGCCTGGGATGTATACTGACCAAGTACTCCCATACACCACCACTGTTCATAGTCTCATGTAAAGCCGCATTCATACAATATGTCTTCAGGAGCAGGACCCCATTCCTGTTGCACCTTTATTTCTTACAAAGACAGTTGCCGCTGTCAGTGATATAGGCATACCATCATAGCGTCATAACTACCAACTTAAGGGAAATGTGTCACCAGAACCCAGCATACCAACCAAGTCCCTCAGTTAGATAGCTTAGGGTCACCAGAACCCAGCATACCAATCCATCCCTGCAGGTAGATAGGTTAGGGTCACCAGAATCAAATGGCATTTTTCCACTGTGAATTGGTGCCTCCATTGCTGACATATCACGAGTTTTGTTAATATGCAAATGAGCTCTTTGCAGCAATGAGAACATTGCCATTGCACCAACAAAGTAAGCAGCAACACCCTCATTGCTCCAAAATTCTGATATCTTGCCAACAGAGGCACAGATTCACAAGGGGAAAACACTGTTAGGTGACCATAACCTATCTATCTGCGGGGTTCTGTTGAAAGACTCCCTTTAAATCACCTAATAAACAGTAACTATGGCTTAGGCTCTGTTCACTTTTGCCTTGCAGACTATTATAAACCATCAACACTGTTGTTTGTTTTTTACTGATAGACAGCATTATAAGTTAAAGGGATCCATTGGGTATCACTGGTGTCTATAAAATGCTGAATTCTTCACAGTTTTCATTGTATGCAGAAGCCACAATGCAGAGATGTGAATAGAGTCTTAATCAATCTATATCATTAATGAATATGTTTTTAGTCTGTTCTTACCTGAAAAACCTTGGCCAAATTGTCAAACAAAGCTTGGCCTGCACTCACTTTGTGCTTGACCCCTCGCACTGTACCATTCTTACTGAGAATATTCACCCGCTTGGTTCCAAATCCTCTATCCTTAGTGGCTCTTGCTAAAACAAGCAAGTCATCTGGTTCATTTTCACTTTCATCATATTCCGACCCTAAAAAGCCATTGTGCTGACCATCTGTCTCACTTGGTATGCTGTTCTGGTCAGTCTCTGAGCTGCTGGCACATTCAGAATCCACTGAGTCTCCATCAGTGTAGACTTCTTTCAGCACTCGTCCACTATAAGATGACGCTATCCTAAACCTCACTTTCCTTTGTTGCCTGTCTCCTTCCGGCTTCACCTCCATGTTTAATATATCCCCATCCATGGATAAAAAACAAAGTCGCTTACATCGTCCAGGCCTCAGAGCGTCACCTCACTTGCCGAGTTGTCACTCTCACAACAATAGGAATACTCCTGGTAATGCCAACAGCACCCATAAGGAAATAGCGTCTGGTATGGAAAGGTGTAGCTTACTCTGAAACTGCGATTAATAATGAATCCCTGTGTGCTATGGTTACCCTTAAGCTAAAACCTGGAAATGAATATGCCTGATAAATTATGTAAGACCTGTAGTGTACTTTCACAGCAGAACCGGCAAGGAGAAGCAATGTTAAAGAAAAAAATTTAATAAATGACTTACCTGGAGTGATATAAAGGTGCAATATACATTTTGGAAAGTCATTGGACAATATGTGCTTGGCCAAGGAACCGAGGATAACTTTGCCAAGTCACTTAATTATCTTGAGTATAAAACGTAGCTGAGTAAGGAATTCAGCTGTGACAATGCAGAAACTGAGAATTGGCAAAAAGTGATAACAATTGTATAGTTTTATAGACAAAGAGTACAAATAGCAGAAGACATGTATTGCTATTCTCTCTCTACTGGAAGCCTCAGACAGCCAACATGTAATCATTTACTGTAACTACAGTAATGTGCTGTTCTGAAAGTAAGACTGCTTAAGTGTTAATAGTTTATTTTTGTTTATTAATACAATATAAATCCCATCAATTTGGTGTGACCCCTCCTCTGCCTTTCATCAAAGAAGGAATTCTGCAGGGAGGTTGTTCAAAACATCTTGGAGAACTAAGCACAGATCTTCTATGGATGTAGGCTTGGCTCAGATCCTTCTGTCTCTTCATGTAATCCAAGACAGACTGGATGATGATGAGATCAGGGCTCTGTGGGGGCCATATCAACACTTCTTCCTCCAAAGGGAGGTCACACCAAATATTGATGGGATTTAGATATTGTTAATAAACTGTTAACACTTAAATTTCTGAAAGCATTCTTACTTTACAGCATTTTTTTCACACCTGCCTAAAACATTTAGGCCAGGGCCCTGCGTTGTAAAAATGCAGCCTTTTGGCTACAACACAAAAAAATTGCTGCCTTTTATATTACCTGCAAAGAGCATGGGATTCTGAAAAATGTAATCCACACATTGCAGAAAAAATTCCACAGCGGAAATGCTGAGATTTCAAAAACCATTGAGAATGTCAATTATAACTACGGAAACGCTGGTGTTTTCCGCATAGGTATAATAGAAGCAGAAAGTCCACAGAGGAAAACTCTGCAGACTTTCTATAAGGAAAAAAAATGCTATGTGTTTCCGCTGCGGTCTTGTCCGCAGCGCTTTTTGGCTGTAGCTCGCTACGTGCGGCCTTAGCCTTACACAGTATTCTATATGGGTGGAAATTTATCAAGACTGGAGTTTCCCACACCAATCTTGAGCCTTTGTGGTAGGCCTAATTTATTGAGAGGCATCTGCCTCATTAAAAATTTATTGCATTGCTGGCCCTCTGTGCAACGGGAACTCAAATCTGTTCCTGCAAAGAGCTGGCATAGATGTGAGCTATCTGGCATAAATTGTAAGACATTTTCTGGCATATAGGAGGCCACATAAACCTTGCATCATTGGTTTAGTTCCAACCCCAACATTTCTACTTTTTCAAAAAGTGAAGTGCATGGCGTAAGAAAGTTAAAGAAAAGTCAATTTTTGGTGCTAAAATTTATTGTGCCATTCACAAAAATCTGACATTTAACCCCTTCCCTTAAGTATTTAAATATGGCTATATTAAGACTCGGACAGCTTTGACCATTTTCCCACCATTTTGGGGAGGATCTGTTGATCAGTTGCCATGATAGTCGGAAGCCTATTGAAGGCTCCTGGGATTGTCTGGCATATACTACTATTGCAGGCTGTTCCATAAAGCCTATAATAGAAGTGCCTATACATTGCAATGCAGTGATTAGAACTCCCAGGGTTCAAGGCCCCAGGGGGATCTAATAAATACAGTAAAAAAAAGTATAAAAAAATTTAAAAGGAATGAAAAATTCATATCACCTCTCTGGAACACATGTAAAAGTAAAGAAATAAAGTGAAACAAAAACACATTAGGTATCCCTGTGTCCAAGTATGCAAAGTCTACAAATTTCTAAAAAATGTTGCCATATGGTGAACGTTGAAGCGGGAAAAAAAAATCAAAAGAGCTGGACTGATGTTTTTTTGAAGTTTCACCTCATAAAAATTTGAATAAAAAGTGATCAAAGTAATAGACATTTCCCAAAACAGTATAGCCAAAATGTACATCTATCCCTGCAAAAAGATAAACCATATGTATCCCCAAACACAGAAAAAAGTTATGAGCGTCAGAATATGGCAACTCCAAGAAAAAAATTTTTTGCAAAGTTTTGGATTTTTTAAGGGGTTAAAGCATAAATAAAAAACTATATAAATTTGGAATCCCTGGAATCATACCCATAGGTGACATGTCATTTTGTCTGCACAGTGAATGTCGAAAAAATGAAGCAATAAGAAAGTCCCACAAACACAGTTTTTCTTCAGTTCCATCCCATTCTGAATTTTTCTCCAGCTTGCCTGTACATTGTACGTAATATTAACCCCTTCCCGCCGGTAACATTTTTTGATTTTTCTTTTCGACTCCCCGCCTTCCAAACCCCATAGCTTTTTTATTTTTCCGTTCACAGAGCCATATCAGGGCTTGCTGTTTTGGGACAAATTGTTCTTCATAATGTTACCATTTATTATTTTGTACAATGTACTGCGAAAAAATTCAGAATGGGGTGGAATTAGAGAAAAAGTGCATTTGTGCAACTTTCTTACGGGCTTCGATTTTATGGCAGTCACTTTGTAGCCAAATTGACATGTCAACTGTATTCTATGTTTCAGTACAATTCCAGGGATACCAAATATATATAGTTTTATTTACATTTTAACCCCTTAATAAAAATCTAAAACTTTGCAAAAAAAAAAAAAACATGAAAGGCAGGCAAGCCTGGGAGCCTTCAATGAGCTGGGAATGGGACAATCCCTGGCAAAATGGCGCCTCAGTCAGCTTTGATGGAGGAGATCCCAGGACTTTAAAAGAGCACTCCTTCTGTAGGTAATGGCTTAGTAATAACCTTGGTCAAGTGTTTCTTGGTGTTTGTGCCTTTGTGATTTTCTGGTGTTTTAACCAAGCTTTGTCTTGACTCTGCTTGTTCTGATTTTCATGTATATGTGTACAACTTCTGGCCTGGACTTGAACCCTATCTCCCGCTTAGTATTACTGGACTTGACTTTTCTTGCCTGTCCAGGCCTGCTTGACCATGAAGATGTTTAATAACCCCCATCTGCAGCTTGATAACCTATTGGGGATCAGTAAGGTTCATAACTCCATGTAGGTGTTAATATCAGGGATTTTTTAGAATCCATAGACCAGGATAGCCATTACTATAGGTGGAGTGCTCTTTTAAAGTCCTGCAACTGTTTGCTTTTCTGCCTAGTAACAGCAGTGCAGTCATTACTGTTATCCCTTTACTGGCCATTCAGTTATGATGACAACTCACCTGGTATTGAATAGTCACTTCAGCGCAGTGAATATTAATGAGAAGGTTGCTGGGAGATCCCTGTATCATCAAAGTTTAGTTTATTAGTTGGGGATTGAACCCAGGACATGATGATGTACAAGGAATGCCCCTAGTGACTGAGCCACAAGCTCCATTAGCAACTTGAGTTGTATTTCTCTTACCTCTTTCACTTTGCTCTCTCAATAGTATATTCCTTTCTCTGTATAATGTATGTAGAGAAATATCTCTATATAAATATATATTTCAGCATGCAATGTACTGACATATAGCGATATTTCTCTACATACCAATATACAAACTCAGTCAGTAGGGTGACAGCTTGGCATAGTTTGTATGTATCATGTCCTGAGGTCAATTCCTGCCTTGTACCTAATGAAATAAATAAAACACAGATTAAAATAGATGGAGGGATCTCCTTGGTGACTTTCTGAAAGTTATATATACTGTATGACCCGTCTATATATGTATATACACTACCGTTGAAAAGTTTGGGGTCACCCAGGCAATTTTGTGTTTTCCATGAAAACTCACACTTTTATTTATCAAATGAGTTGCAAAATGAATAGAAAATATAGTCAAGACGTTGACAAGGTTAGAAATAATGATTTTTATTTGAAATAATTTTCTCCTTCAAGCTTTGCTTTCGTCAAAGAATGCTCCATTTGCAGCAATTACAGCATTGCAGACCTTTGGCATTCTAGCTGTTAATTTGCTGAGGTAATCTGGAGAAATTTCCCCCCATGCTTCCAGAAGCCCCTTCCACAAGTTGGACTGGCTTGATGGGCACCTTTTGCGTACCATACGGTCAAGCTGCTCCCACAACAGCTCAATGGGGTTGAGATCTGGTGACTGTGCTGGCCACTCCATTACAGATAGAATACTAGCTGCCTGCTTCTTCCCTAAATAGTTCTTGCATAATTTGGAGGTGTGCTTTGGGTCATTGTTCTGTTGTAGGATGAAATTGGCTCCAATCAAGCGCTGTCCACAGGGTATGGCATGGCGTTGCAAAATGGAGTGATAGCCTTCCTTATTCAAAATCACTTTTACCTTGTACAAATCTCCCACTTTACCAGCACCAAAGCAACCCCAGACCATCACATTACCTCCACCATGCTTGACAGATGGCGTCAGGCACTCTTCCAGCATCTTTTCAGTTGTTCTGCATCTCACAAATGTTCTTCTGTGTGATCCAAACACCTCAAACTTCGATTCGTCTGTCCATAACACTTTTTTCCAATCTTCCTCTATCCAATGTCTGTGTTCTTTTGTCCATATTAATCTTTTCCTTTTATTAACCAGTCTCAGAAATTTCTTGGCAATTTCTCACATGGAATAGCCTTCATTTCTGAGAACAAGAATAGACTGTTGAGTTTCACATGAAAGTTCTCTTTTTCTGGCCATTTTGAGAGTTTAATCGAACCAACAAATGTAATGCTCCAGATTCTCAACTAGCTCAAAGGAAGGTCAGTTTTATAGCTTCTATAACCAGCAAAACTGTTTTCAGCTGTGCTAACATACTTGCACAAGGGTTTTCAAGGGTTTTCTAAAACTCCATTAGCCTTCTTACACAGTTAGCAAACACAATGTACCATTAGAACAATGGAGTGATGGTTGCTGGAAATGGGCCTCTATACACCTATGTAGCATTAAAAACCAGATGCAGCTAGAATAGTCATTTACCACATTAACAATGTATAGAGTGTATTTCTGATTCATTTGATGTTATCTTCATTGAAAAAAACTGTGCTTTTCTTTCAAAAATAAAGAAATTTCTAAGTGACCGTAAACTTTTGAACGGTAGTGTATATTCTCAGAAATTAACAGTAAAGCTTTAACAATAAAGTAAATAACAATAAATTTGAATATCTGTAGCTATCCATTTTTATAAAGGCCACTCCCACTTTTGCTATGATCTGATGTTCACAAATCACCCTGTGAAGGGCTTTCCCATATTAATGTCTCTCCTACTCCCTCTGTTGGCCATTTGCAGTTATTCAATCAATATAACTATGAGTTCACACCCTCTGCTGACCATTCACTGCAGTGTGGCTGTGACACAAGAATTATCTAAGCAAGTAATATCTAATCTGCGGCTCTCCTGCTGTTGCAAAGCTACAGTACAACACAGGGCATGTCCTGAACATCTATTCTGAATTTCTTCTCTTTCTAATAAGTTCAGAAGCATGTGGGTTAACAATTCCCCAGCATAGGTGTACATTTCATGCTTGCCAGCAGTAATGTGGAGCGAGTAGTTCTGTCTGTGTAAACCCATGCACTTGCATTGTAACCTAAGACCATACATCTACAAGTCAGTTAGCTAATAGAAATTACACAGCCAAATTGGTGCCCCCTCAAGTAACAGACATTGATCTAAATTGCTAATACTCTCACAATCCTAGCGTTCCCAGAGACTGTCCAGCAGAATACAATACATCATTTTTTATTTCTCCAGATACAGAAGGCTATATGGGAGCTGTCTGTTATGTCAGGCTGGACACGTCCACTTGGTAAATTGCAGCTTGATCTTCAATTTCAGCAAGGTTGCCGAGTGATATTTAAGCATCAGTGGTCGCCTCCATCAGACACATCAAATGCTTCATCCGCACAGACAATTCATTTCTCCGGCTCTGTAGGACATTTGTATCTGACAGCATGTGGGAAAAATTCAATGCTTCACTACTCCGCTGATCATTTATTCCCAGTGTGAATGAAACCTCCACATGCAGAGTTTACCCCTATAAAGTTATTTTGCAACAAGCTGAATGAAATTTACATGTTGGAAAAGGTTGTATTGTTACTAAGAATATACATCGGCCAGCTAGGGCATTAAACCACAGACAGATAAAGTGAATAGCATTGATTATCTAGTGACAGTCGTATCAATCATGGGGTGGGATATACTAGGCAGCAGGTGAACAGTCAATTCATGAAGCTGATGTGCTGGAAGCAAGCATAAAGATATGAGTGACTATGACTACTAGGTCTGAGCATCTCCAAAATGGTAGGTCTTGTAAAGTGTTTCCAGCTAGTACCAAATGTGGTTGAAAAAACAGAAGGATCAGTAAAGTAGCAACAGCGGCATGAGAGTCCAAGGCTCATTGGTATTGCAGGGGAGCAAATGCTAGTCTGTCTGGTCCAATCCCATAGAAGAGCTATTGAAGCACAAACTGCTGACAACTTAGTGTTGGCTATAAAAGAAAGGTGTCAGAACACACCAGGGGCGTACAAACCACTCTTATGTATTTAGATACAGAAAAACTAAGTCTTTGCTGCATATAAATATCCTAATCACGACTGTGTTTAAAACCAATGATGTGTCTGGAAATAATATAGATAGTGTCATATGCAAGAAGAGAATCTCCTCTTTCATATGACACCAAAAGCAAGTTTCTATGTTTTATAATGCCCAAGACATAACTGTTTGAAGTGACCCTCCCCCACTCTCAATTTCTCTTCATTTTACACAGCACCGCACTCCATACACAGTGAGAGACAGGAACAGCTCTCAATACAGAGGTAAGGGAGAGAATAAAGAGATGAAAGATTTCATGGAAACGAGCCAAAATATGTTAATAAAGTATATTACAAAATTAATTAATGACACAAATATTGCCAGAAAATCAAAAGTTGTCAGAAAGTTTAGTTACACTTTAAGACTAGAGTATAGTATGCATACAGTGCGTACGGAAAGTATTCAGACCCCTTTAAATTTTTCACTCTTTGTTTTATTGCAGCCATTTGCTAAAAACAAAAAAGTTCATTTTATTTCTCATGAATGTACACTCAGCACCCCATCTTGACAGAAAAAAACACAAATGTAGATATTTTTGCAAATTTATTAAAAAATAAAAACTGAAATATCACATGGTCATAAGTATTCAGACCCTTTGCTGTGACACTCATATTTAACTCACATGCTGTCCATTTCCTTCTGCTCCTACTTGAGATGGTTCTACTTCATTGGAGTCTAGCTGTGTTTAATTAAACTGATTGGACTTGATTAGGAAAGGCACACAGCTGTCTATATAAGACCTCACAGTTTACAGTGCATGTCAGAGCAAATGACAATCATGAGGTCAAAGGAACTGCCCAAGGAGCTCAGAGACAGAATTGTGGCAAGGCACAGATCTGGCCAAGGTTACAAAAGAATTTCTGTAGCACTCAAGGTTCCTAAGAGCACAGTGGCCTCCATAACCCTTAAATGGAAGAAGTTTGGGACGACCAGAACTCAGACTGGGCCGAAGGTTCACCTTCCAACAAGACAATGACCCTAAGCACACAGCTAAAATAACAAAGGAGTGGCTTCGGAACAACTCTGTGACCATTCTTGACTGGCCCAGCCAGAGCCCTGACCTCAACCCAATTGAGCATCTCTGGAGAGACCTGAAAATGGCTGTCCACCAACGTTCACCATCCAACCTGACGGAACTGGAGAGGATCTGCAAGGAAGAATGGCAGAGGATCCCCAAATCCGGATGTGAAAAACTTGTTGCATCATTCCCAAGAAGACTCATGGCTGTACTAGCTCAAAAGGAAGGGGCTTCTACTCAATACTGAGCAAAGGGTCTGAATACTTATGACCATGTGATATTTCAGTTTTTCTTTTTTAATATTTTTGCAAAAATATCTACATTTCAGTTTTTTTTTTTCTGTCAAGATGGGGTGCTGTGTGTACATTAATGAGAAATAAAATGAACTTTTTTGCTTTTAGCAAATGGCTGCAATGAAACAAAGAGTGAAAAATTTAAAGGGGTCTGAATACTTTCCATACCCACTGTAGATTTTAGTTGTTATACTAGGTTCCCCACTTCACCTATGTACCAACAATTTTTTAAAAAGTGGCATGACCAGCAGAAGCGTTGTAAAAAGGTGCAATTACTTGTATATATATAATTGTATATGCATTTCACCTGGCATAACAGCTTTGATAACTTGCACCGTGTATTTATATAAAGGTGTCATAGTCTGCTATGTCTACATATACATTCATTGAGCAATCTCCATCCATGAAAAGTGAAATATATGTGCCCCAAGTGTCCCAAAAAGAAGAATGATGGACAGCCCTACATGCAGTAATGGAAGCCTATTCATAAAATTACTATATTGAGATATATATATATATATATATATATATGTATATTGTATACGTATTACTTATTACCAACATATTTCATAGCGTTTTACAGAGATGGCGATCACTTACATTAATCCTTGTCCAACAGGGATACTGTTGTATTTACAGACTTACAAAACAGGGTATACTCCCAAAATGAGCAAGGAAGAATTTTATAAAACAAAACAGTCTAATCTCTTCTTTGATAATTTTGGGGACATATAATTAAAAAACTATAGCATCCTAATAATCAAATTAGTGGGAAGTAAAAGGGATTTTTTGGATAACTATTACAGGATTACCCAAAGGGGATATTTGTGTTGTGTTCAATGCAGGCTTACATTCTAAATTTTCTATCTCATGCAGGTACATGTGCATACTTATTATTGACAATTTCATATGACTCTAAAATACTAGTATGCATGTTACATACAGTAAGGTGCAAATGTTTTAGGCAGGTGTGGAAAAATGCTGTAGAGTAAGAAAGCTTTCAGGTAAGGCCTTGCATATGTCTGCAAGGCAATGCTAAACCACATCCATCACAACAGCATGGCTTCATACAAGAGTCCAGGAGGTGGACCTACCTACCTGCAGTCCAGACCTTTCACCAATAGAAAACATTTGGTGCATTATGAAACAAAAAATCTATCAAATAAAACTCAGGACTGCTAAGCAGCTAGAATCCTACATCGAACAAATATGGGACAACATTTCACTCCTAAAACTACAGCAATTGGTCTCCTCATTTCCCAGATTTTTACAGACTGTTGTAAAAAGAAGGGGGGATGCTACACAATGGTGGACATGGCCAGCTGCTACCAGTAAACCTCAATATGCGTTTACGAAGTAGACAGTCAACTATGAACATTCAGCTTGTAGTTTCTTAATGGAGTACTGTACTCAGAAATACAGTAGTTCTTGTGAATGTACAGTGATTTGCAAAAGTTTTCGGCATATGTGGAAAAATTCTGAAAAGTAAGAATGCTTTCAAAAATAGAAATGGTAATAGTTTATTTTTGTCAATTCACAAAATGAATGAATGAACAAAAGAGAAATCTAAATCACAGCAATATTTGGTGTGACCGCCCTTTGGAGGAGGAGTCTTGGAGCCCTGATCTCGACATTATCTAGTCTGTCTGGGATTACATGAAGAGACAGAAGAATTTGAGCAAGCCTACATCCAGAGAAATAGAAATAGTTAAAAAAGAATACAGCTCACCAATAGCCATACGTGAATGGTTAATTGTTTGTTGTGACACATGATGACAGAGCAGGGGTTCAATTTATAGGACAGGCAAACAGATGCAAAAGATGAAGGAGAATCCAGCACTGAAAATATCAGATTAAATTAAAACATAACTTTAAATAGTCATTAAAAACATGGTTTAGCGGTCTCCATACACATTTCGAGCATAAAGCCCTTACTCATATTGTGACAGGAGGTTAAACAAAAGATAGCTATGTCACTGGCATAACTATAGAGGTCCCAGTGGTCCCAGAAGTGACCAGGCCCAGAAAACAGGGGCCAATAGATCACCCTCAACACACTAGGAGAGAAGAACATAGAACAGCACTCCGGAGCAGTTAATACTTTCTAGGATTAATTTTCCCTGCACTTTAAAGGGAGTCTATCATCAGAAAAACACCTTTTTAACTAATGGCACGTTGGAATAGCCTTTTAAAAGGCTATTTTACTCCTACTTTGCGCAGTCGGCTTTGCCTGGGCCACCATTTTCCGGTGGTCTGTTACAGCGTTGCGTCCGATGCCTGCGAAAGGCAGAAGATACGGAGAAGAGGAAGAGGGGAGAGAACACTAAGGGTGTTAAGCTAAGGGGCGGTGGAAAGTTATGATGCAGGGGGTGCTCGGGGCTCCATGATCGTAATTAGGATAACAGAAGAAACCGATTTTATCAGAAACGGCGTGGGGAAGAAAAGAATGGAAGGAAGGAGTAGAATAGCCTTTTTAAAGGCCATTCCAATGTGCCATTAGTTAAAAAGGTGTTTTTCTAAATATAGACTCCCTTTAAAACACAAAAAAATGCAGTAAATGCTGCAAAAAATGGTGAAATTTAGTAATGTAATTAGTGCCAAAAAACTACCATACAAACCTTGCACTACATGTACAAGGGTTGTACACACGTGGACAAAATTGTTGGTACCCCTCGTTTAATGAAAGAAAAACCCACAATGGTCACAGAAATAACTTCAATCTGACAAAAGTAATAATATATAAAACTTCTATGAAAATGAACAAATGAAAGTCAGACATTGCTTTTCAACCATGCTTCAACAGAATTTTTTAAAAAAGAAAACTCATGAAACAGGCCTGGACAGAAATGATGGTTCCCTTAACTTAATATTTTGTTGCACAACCTTTTGAGGCAATCTCTGCAATCAAACGATTCCTGTAACTGTCAATGAGACTTTTGCACCTCTCAACAGGTATTTTGGCCACTCCTCATGAGAAAACTGCTCCAGTTGTCTCAGGTTTGAAGGGTGCCTTTTCCAGACGGCATGTTTCACCTCCTTCCAAAGATGCTCAATAGGATTTAGGTCAGGGCTCATAGAAGGCCACTTCAGAATAGTCCAATGTTTTCCTCTTCACCATTCTTGGGTGTTTTAGGTGTGTGTTTTGGGTCATTATCCTGTTGTAAGGCCCATGACTTGCGACTGAGACCAAGCTTTCTGACACTGGGCAGCACATTTCTCTCTAGAATCCCTTGATAATCTTGAGATTTCATTGTACCCTGCACAGATTCAAGACGCCCTGTGCCAGATGCAGCAAAGCAGCCCCAGAACATAACAGAGCCTCCACCATGTTTTACAGTAGGGACAGTGTCCTTTTCAAGATATGCTTCATTTTTCAGTCTGTGAACATAGAAGCTGATGTACCTTGCCAAAAATTTCGATTTTTGTCTCATCTGTCCATAGGACATTCTCCCAGAAGCTTTGTGGCTTGTCAACATGTAGTTATATATTATTACTTTTGTCAGATTCAAGTTATTTCTGTGACCATTGTGGGTTTTTCTTTCATTAAATGAGGGGTACCAACAATTTTGTCCACGTGTGTATATGCTGTGCTTATGGCTTACTGAAAAGGTGGCAAATACTTTTTACAAATTTTGATTTTACAACCTTTGCGTCCACAGTGCAGGTTGTCACATCAGGTCACCATGCAACTTTCATCTCCATTCACTATGAATATTTAGTGCTCTTCATAAATCACTATTTTCTTGCAGTGTATCTTCAGTCATAAAACAAACCACAAGAGGCTGCTCTAGATCCAGAGAAAATTCTAGCCTAGTCTGCTGCCTGAAGAGAAAAGAAAATGCTTGGTTAATTCGGTTAGCAGAATTTCTGTATGTTTTTTATTAGAATAATTAATTTTCATTTTTAAGATTTTAATCTTAATTTTATTTATATACAGTATTTGTTTTATGACAGAATTATGCTTCAAGCAGCAATCCTACTAGTGTAGATGCCTGGCTTTCTAGCATAGATTGCAGAGCCCTTCTAATGTGCCTGGCAGATGCACTCAGACAACACCAACACCTATAGAATAGTGAGAATAGAACTGTCAGATGACAGCCGCTCCTTCCAACCAAGTTTTCTTCTTACTGCAAAAATGTGTGACACAAAGACTGGTACACCAGGTACAGACTAAAATAGCCTGTTATACGCTAGTCACATGTAGCTTATAGACTACAGAGCAGTGCAAGAAATGGATTTAAAAATATGGTTCAATATTAAAGATGGACGAGTCTCGCGAGATTCGTTTTGCAAATATTCGTGAGGTTTGTCCACCAGTTTTGTTTCAGGCAGAACTGGTTTGCTGTAAACAGGAAGTGCTATTGTTATATTCTGGGGTGGAGCAGAGGCTCAGGGGAGGTGTGGAAAAATAATCACTGCTGATACTTCCCTTCCCTCAACTCTAAGGGCTCCCTTGCGGAGCTCCTTTCCGGTCACCTTCAGTTACCTTCTGGCTTCTTCTGGCCTCCTGGTTGATGGGCCCCAGGGGATTGCTGAGGCTCAATCTCAGCGTTCCTCCATCACCCAGGATTCTCATCTCTATTGCTTATATAGTGTTATCTAGTTAAAGAGAACTAGTCACCTGTGATCTCTTTTTATATACCCATAGAATAGCATCACTTCATTAAATACCCCTCTGTTATTATTTTTGGTCTTTTTACAAAGATATTGGTGTTGTCACTTTCAGCTACTGACTAGTGTACACTAGTGTACTGGCAAGTGGGCCGTCCTCCACGACCCAGGATCATTGCTGGACAGTGAAGGACTGCCCATCTGACAGCACAGTTGTATTGGCAACCAAAAGCTGGCACTGATATCTTTAAAACAGGGAATACTAGAGAGAAAACAACAACAATGACTTGTTTAGCTCTCTAAAGGAAAAATATAGCTAATGCATTTCTCGTAGGTAGAAGAACAGTAATGGACTGACATGTCAGCTCCGAACAAAAGTTCATCCATTTGTACAGAACTTTATACATTATCACCTACAACGTATATCACTTTACTTAAGTTCTGTTTAGATTTTTCTTCGCTTTGTCACTTCTTTCGGCTAAACTCTTGCTTTTCTTTCAGCCTTATCTTTCTTTCCAGTTTGTGTATATCTTTCTACATTTCACTTGCTTTAAACACTTGTTTCAATCTACTGTAAGATCTTAAAGTAATCGCCTCTTTCCTTCATTCTTCTTGCTGTCTCTTAGCTGCTTTAAATGATATGGGTACTTTTGCAAAAATTTTTATTGCTTCACTGCATCATCTATAATATAAAAAAAAATTAGCAACTTTGCTAAACTTCTTGCACACTTTTTTGTGTGTGCAGCTCCTGTGTAGAGCTACAGGTGCATCTCAATAAATTAGAATATCTTTGAAACTTTTATTTATTTCAGTAATTGAATTAAAAAAGTGACCTCCTATATTTTCTAGATTCTTTACACACAGAGTGTTCTATTTCAAGTGTTTTATTTCTGTAAATGTTGATTATAGATTACAGGTAATGAAAACCAAAATCTAAGAAAATTAGAATATTGTAAAAAAGTTCAGTATTGTAAATTCAGTGTGTCACCTGCCAAGGTCTCCTAAGCCTTTAAATGGTCCCTCAGTCTGGTTCAGTAGGACACACAATCATGGAAGACGCTGATTATGGATTGTATTACTGAAATGAATGAATGTTTCAAAGATATTCTAATTTATTGAGATGCACCTGTATGTGTCTCTATAGTTACAGACTGCAAAAGGTGTAGTCTGATTCTAAAACCATCTGCTGCTTTTCACTCTTCCCCTTTCACTGTACATTAGCAATAGTAAAGTACACTCTTTTTACTATACAAGTACAATACAAATCAATGACTTTTATAATACACTGCAATACATAAGTATTGCAGTGTATTGTATGAACGATCAGACCCCCTAGGGATCTGAAAATAAAAGTAAAAAAAAAAAAAAAATTAATTAAAAAAAAAAAAATTTTTTTTAAAGTATACAAAGCACACAAAATTAAAAAAAATTCAAATTACCCCCTTTCCCTAGATCACATATAAAAATAAATAAACATAAATACTAGGTATCCCCACGCTCAAAAATGCCCAGACTATTAAAATATAAAAATATTTATCCCATACCGTGAATGTCATAACAGGAAAAAAATAACCAAATGGCGATTTTTTTTTTTCAATACTTTGCCTTCTAAAAAAAAAACGTTAATGTTAATATTAATATAAATATAAAGTGCGTCTTATCCCGCATAAAAAGATGGCTTACCCCAGCTCCGTATATGTAAATATGAAAAAGTTACAAGTGTCAGAATATTACGACACAAAGAAATTTTTCTATTTTGCAAAGTTTAAATTTTTTTTTTTAAAGGTATTAAAACATTACAAATACTATATACTGTAAATTTGGTATCACTCTGATCATACTAACTCTCAGAATACTGGTGACATATCATTTTTACCACATAGTAAATGCCATAAAAATTAAACCCATAAGAACTTGGTGCAAATGCTTTTTTTTTCCAATTCCACCTCATTCAGAATTTCTTTCCAGCTTCCCAGTACATTGTACAAGATATTGAATGGGGCCATTACAAAATACAATTTGTCCCACAAACAATAAGCCATCATGTGACTCTGTGAACTGAAAAATGAAAAAATGATGGCTCTTGGAAGGTGGGAAGTAAAAAATCGATACGCAAAAATGAAAATTGGCTAGGTGTAACGTCTCTGCCTGTTCAAGTCTCTGCACCACCCTCCGCCCACACGCGGCGCAGGAGGCGTGCTCAGTTTGGTTCCTTGTTTAAGATTCTTGTTGTTCAGTCTGAACACTGTCCTAGACTATATAATTGATTTTCTACCACACCCATCTCCTTCACCTTGGTTTTCCTCTGCTCCACTAATAGTTAATCTCAGCCTTGCCTGTGTGATTGACAGCCTGTCTACCAATCCAGTCTGGGGCAGGTCCTGACTTTCTATAAAAAGGTCGTCAGCTCTCACATGGTCGCTGGCTATTGATTCTGTCTTGTGACTTGTCCCTGCTAGCTCCTACAGTCATGGCCAAAAGTTTTGAGAATGACACAAATATTATATTTTCACATGATCTGCTGCCCTCTGGTTTTTATGTGTGTTTGTCAGATGTTTTTATCACATACAGAAATAGAATTGCATTCATATTATGAGTAACAGAAGCTTATATTGACAGTTAGAATGCGTTAATGCAGCAAGTCAATATTTGCAGTGTTGACCCTTCTTCTTCAGGACCTCTGCAATTCTCCCTGGCATGCTCTCAATCAACTTCTGGACCAAATCCTGACTGATAGCAGTCCATTCTTGCAGAATCAATGCTTTAATTTTGTCTGAATTTGTTGGTTTTTGTTTGTCCACCCGTCTCTTGATGATTGACCACAAGTTCTCAATGGGATTAAGATCTGGGGAGTTTCCAGGCCATGGACCCAAAATCTTTTCCCTGAGCCATTTAGTTATCACCTTTGCTTTATGGCAAGGTGCTCCATCATGCTGGAAAAGGCATTGTTGAGCGCCAAACTGCTCTTGGACGGTTGGGAGAAGTTGCTCTTGGAGGACATTCTGGTACCATTCTTTATTCATGGCTGTGTTTTTAGGCAAGACTGTGAGAGAGCCGATTCCCTTGGCTGAGAAGCAACCCCACACATGAATGGTTTCAGGATGCTTTACCGTTGGCATGAGACAAGACTGGTGGTAGTGCTCACCTCTTCTTCTCCGAATAAGCTGTTTTCCAGATGTTCCAAACAATCGAAAAGGGGATTCATCAGAGAAAATGACTTTCCCCCAGTCCTCAGCAGTCCACTCCCTGTACCTTTTGCAGAATATCAGTCTGTCCCTGATGTTTTTTCTGGAGAGAAGTGGCTTCTTTGCTGCCCTCCTTGAGACCAGGCCTTGCTCCAAGAGTCTCCGCCTCACAGTGCGTGCAGATGCACTCACACCTGCCTGCTGCCATTCCTCAGCAAGCTCTGCACTGCTGGTAGCCCGATCCCGCAGCTGAAACACTTTTAAGAGACGGTCCTGCCGCTTATTGGTCTTTCTTGGGCGCCCTGGAGCCTTTTTGGCACCAGTGGAACCTCTCTCCTTGAAGTTCTTGATGATGCGATAGATTGTTGACTGAGGTGCAATCTTTCTAGCTGCAATACTCTTCCCAGTTAGGCCATTTTTGTGCAGTGCAATGATGACTGCACGTGTTTCTTTAGAGATAACCATGGTTAACAGAAGAGAAACAATGATGGCAAGCACCAGCCTCCTTTTAAAGTGTCCAGTGGTGTCATTCTTACTTAATCATGACAGATTGATCTCCAGCCCTGTCCTCATCAACACCCACACCTGTGTTAATGGAGCAATCACTGAAACGATGTTAGGTGGTCCTTTTAAGGCAGGGCTGCAATGATGTTGAAATGTGTTTTGGGGGATAAAGTTCATTTTCTAGGCAAATATTGACTTTGCAAGTAATTGCTGTTAAGCTGATCACTCTTTATAACATTCTGGAGTATATGCAAATTGCCATTAGAAAAACTGAAGCAGTAGACTTTGTAAAAATTAATATTTGTATCATTCTCAAAACTTTTGGCCATGACTGTATTCTGCTATATGTATATCTGACCTTTGGCTCCTCCTGTGACTACTCTCTTGGATTCGTTTTGGTACTGCATTGCTCGACTGTTACAGTCCCCTTGGCTTGATGACTCTGCTTCTGTGTTGTTTTGTCTTGTCCTCTTCTGTGTGTTACTTATATTAGGAAAACACTGATCGACCATTTGCTGGCTGTCGCCTAGGACAGTTCGGGCAAGTTAGCCAGGGCCAGTGGGGGGGGGGGGTTCAGCTTTAGGGCTCACTGTCTTGTTGTGCCCCTCCCCCCAGGGTTCTGCAGCAGCACTGGGGAATTGCTCAACTGGCAATTCCCTTACACTCGGTCTTTAATGGGTAAAAACTATTATAACAGTATTATTATTATTTATTATTGATCAAGAAAAATATATGTGCAGTATTGCAAATGCATGGTATTTCCAATGACACTATTAGAAAAATAATTCCAAATTCAAAAAGAAAAAAAAGAAAAAAAAAACAAAAACACCTGACTGCTTGCTGTATGGTGGCCACATCTTTCCATCTATGCACATTTTTACTGGTAACTGCTGAGTGACAGTACGCTAAGTGAATTCTGCAACACTCTCATTTACAGAAGGATTTACCCGGTGATAAGCTGTTGTATATCCACCTACACATTTCCTCCTGTATCATGACTCAAAAGATTTGCGTCTCATGGTTTACTTATTACAGGCATGCCCTACCATCTGTCTGTAATTAAAAAATGATGATAATTGGAGGTACCTCCGTCCTAATTCTCTTCCATCAATTATTAACTGTATTGAAATGCTATTCTTCAGACTACAAAGGCAAACAATTATCTTAGTCATTTAGCCTACTTTTTACCCTAGTGCTACACACAAAGAAGGTATCTGCTTAGTAGGCTTCTTGCACACATATGACATCCAATATTGCATGCTGCATGGAAGATGAGTCCTTAGAGTTAAAGTACCAACAGTAAGATTGCTTGGATTGGTATGAGTTATATTATAGTTCTGAGCTAATAAATAATATTAATAAGTAATAATGTACTGCTACTGTATTGGTGCTCTGACCTTTTATCGAGATTAATGGGGTTGTCCCATGATTAAAGGGGTTTTCCAGGGAGTTTATTTGTACTTAATTAATTTGAGGATTTATTCAAGCAGGACCGTGATGAGAAACCAGCACCCCGGTCTCTCCACTTCTTCCCTCCTCTCCCATTTTAACAGGTAGTTTACCGGTACTATGGAGGTTGGCTTTGCTATATTCTGCCAGCACACATAGCACAGGATCCTTGTTCTTATTTAATTATTCCAGTTAAACATTATGTTTTACATGATGTAACAGAACAAAATAACATATAGTTTTAAGATATCCAAATTAAAACTCCCTAAAAGTAGTTTGATATAGACACTGCTGAGAACTCTGGTCTTTTATCTCTAACAGGTTATTAGGGGCGGGGGCCCCCTGAACCCTCACTGCCCTGATAGTGCTTGGTCAGATATATCTAAATATTTCATTATCATCCACTTCTTTTACTTTGATTATACGAGAGCTCCTGCATACTATTACAGGACTACTGTATAGGAAGCAGCAACACTAATAGTGAGCCACAGGCTCCACTGTTGTCTAAGAGAGGATTTTTTTTCCCTTTTTGTCAGAAGACCTCAACAGTATTCTTTTTCACAGTCATACTATACATTTATATAGGTAAATCTCTATATACCAGTACTATATATGAATGTGTCCACATTTAAAGAAGACCGGTCACCATGTGTCAAAAACCCAATAACATACCTTGTCTGTACCTTGAGCATTTTGATGTTTTGTTCACCTAAATCTGCTTAGCCATTCCAATGACATAAGCCTATTTATTGTTTATGCAAGTTAGGGTCTTAGCCAAGAGGGGAATAACACTTTGGTTACTCTCAGGAGATGTCTCTATGTGCTGTATGTCATGCAATGTTATCGCCCACTTGGCCAGTATACCCTAATTTGCATAATGGGGCTTATAGCATTGGAATGGCTGAACAGATAAAGATAAACAAAACATCAAGATACTCGGGGTGACAGCGCCTATGGTGCCCGGAAAGGAACTCACTCCATCTGTTATCAGATGATTTATGACATTGAGTTTTTGAGATCTGGTGAAGGGGTATTCACATTTCAGCCATATGGGACTCCTCTCAACCACTAGGTCGAAACAGCAGAATTACTATAGAGGTCAATAGGAGCTATGGAAACACTGTAGCACCACAACCTATACTGTTTCCTTAACTCCGGATTTATCTCTATGGGAGTAATGGAAACAATACAGATAAACCACATTCTGCTGTCTCCATAATCCCTAACCAACCTCAGGGAGGCAGAGACAGGGCTATTCCAATCTCAGCCCAGAAAGACTCGTATATTAATAACCCTTTAACTGATCTCCAGTTTGGTTAAGGATTCAATTGGTCTTGAAACAAATTTAACACAGTATACTAACATAAGCCTTGAAAGACTGCAATTCCTTGTTCTTCACTGGGTGGTCACACATACAGTCATGGCCAAAAGTTTTGAGAATGACACAAATATTATATTTTCACATGATCTGCTGCCCTCTGGTTTTTATGTGTGTTTGTCAGAAGTTTTTATCACATACAGAAATATAATTGCATTCATATTATGAGTAACAGAAGCTTATATTGACAGTTAGAATGAGTTAATGCAGCAAGTCAATATTTGCAGTGTTGACCCTTCTTCTTCAGGACCTCTGCAATTCTCCCTGGCATGCTCTCAATCAACTTCTGGACCAAATCCTGACTGATAGCAGTCCATTCTTGCAGAATCAATGCTTTAATTTTGTCTGAATTTGTTGGTTTTTGTTTGTCCACCCGTCTCTTGATGATTGACCACAAGTTCTCAATGGGATTAAGATCTGGGGAGTTTCCAGGCCATGGACCCAAAATCTCTATGTTTTGTTCCCTGAGCCATTTAGTTATCACCTTTGCTTTATGGCAAGGTGCTCCATCATGCTGGAAAAGGCATTGTTGAGCGCCAAACTGCTCTTGGACGGTTGGGAGAAGTTGCTCTTGGAGGACATTCTGGTACCATTCTTTATTCATGGCTGTGTTTTTAGGCAAGACTGTGAGAGAGCCGATTCCCTTGGCTGAGAAGCAACCCCACACATGAATGGTTTCAGGATGCTTTACAGTTGGCATGAGACAAGACTGGTGGTAGCGCTCACCTCTTCTTCTCCGAATAAGCTGTTTTCCAGATGTTCCAAACAATCGAAAAGGGGATTCATCAGAGAAAATGACTTTACCCCAGTCCTCAGCAGTCCACTACCTGTACCTTTTGCAGAATATCAGTCTGTCCCTGATGTTTTTTCTGGAGAGAAGTGTCTTCTTTGCTGCCCTCCTTGAGACCAGGCCTTGCTCCAAGAGTCTCCGCCTCACAGTGCGTGCAGATGCACTCACACCTGCCTGCTGCCATTCCTCAGCAAGCTCTGCACTGCTGGTAGCCCGATCCCGCAGCTGAAACACTTTTAAGAGACGGTCCTGCCGCTTGCTGGTCTTTCTTGGGCGCCCTGGAGCCTTTTTGGCACCAATGGAACCTCTCTCCTTGAAGTTCTTGATGATGCGATAGATTGTTGACTGAGGTGCAATCTTTCTAGCTGCAATACTCTTCCCAGTTAGGCCATTTTTGTGCAGTGCAATGATGACTGCACGTGTTTCTTTAGAGATAACCATGGTTAACAGAAGAGAAACAATGATGGCAAGCACCAGCCTCCTTTTAAAGTGTCCAGCGGTGTCATTCTTACTTAATCATGACAGATTGATCTCCAGCCCTGTCCTCATCAACACCCACACCTGTGTTAATGGAGCAATCACTGAAACGATGTTAGGTGGTCCTTTTAAGGCAGGGCTGCAATGATGTTGAAATGTGTTTTGGGGGATAAAGTTCATTTTCTAGGCAAATATTGACTTTGCAAGTAATTGCTGTTAAGCTGATCACTCTTTATAACATTCTGGAGTATATGCAAATTGCCATTAGAAAAACTGAAGCAGTAGACTTTGTAAAAATTAATATTTGTATCATTCTCAAAACTTTTGGCCATGACTGTAGATAAGTCACAAATAGGATAGTTACAATATCACTTGAAATATTCAAAATACTCAGTTTTGAGAAAAGCTGCTTAACTTGTGATAGACATATCTGGACATGTTCAGCCAAGAGGACAGGTAAGGGATGACGCATTTTTAGGTAGTAAAAAAGGTAAAAAGCAATAGCCACAGAGTGTTATGTCTCTGCCTGTTCAGGTCTCTGCACCACCCTCTGCTCGCACGCTGCGGCGTAGGAGGCATCCTCAGTTTGATTCTTTGCTTAGGATTCTGGATGCTTAGTCTGAACGTGGTCCTAGTTCCCTTGCTGTGTAATGGATTTCCAGCCACACCCGTGTTTTGAGCATTGTTTCTCTCTGGACCGCATAGAGTTAATCTTTTCCTTGCCTGTGTGATTGACAGCCTGTGTGCCTATCAGGTCTGGGGCTGGGCCCAGACTTTCTATATACGGGATGTCACTTTCACAGCAAGTTGCCGGTTATTGCACTGACTGCGTGCTTTCTTTGTACCTTTGATTTTGACCTTGCTATTTTCTCTGACCTTTGGCTTGCCTTGTGACTACGCTCTTGGATTTCGATTTGGTACCACTATTGCTTCTCTGGTTGTGACCCCTGGCTTGTTTACCATTCTCCTCTGTGGTTTGTCTTGTTCTGTGTGTCACTTTACTCAGTATAGGGCTCGTCTTCAGGTTGTCCTTTTACCGTTTAGAGTAAACTGAGGCAATAGGAAGGGACAGTGGCTGGGGTGAGATTAGGGCTCACTTGTCTCTGTCCTTCCTCCCAGACCCCTGCAGTAGTGTGAGGGTATTGCTCAGAGGTTTTTTTTTTTTTTTTTTTTTTACATTGCTAAAAAATAAAACAAACAATTACAACAAATACCTTTTCATTCACTTTGTTAAAAATCACAGGACAGTAAATAACATAGAGATATATGGCATCCCTGTAACAAAAATCTGTAGAACAAAGTGAACATATCCTTAAAGGGGTTTTCCGGACAATTATTTTTTTTTTTTTTAAAAAAAAGGTCTGTTGGTGCTAGAAACGGGTTAATAAGTGCACTCAAATACCTTTAGCAGTATTTTGAGTGATTTCTGGTTTTCTCTGGAAGCTCATGGCATCTTCTGCATTTGTTTACATGGTGTAGCTTCCTGTTCTTTTATCCTACAACTACCATGATGCATTGCTCTTCACTCACACAACCTCCCCCTCTCTCACTTCTCACACCCCCGCCCTTTATCCCGAGCTAGCCCACCCACTACTAGCCCTTCCTAACTAACTAACTCTTCCTGTCTGGATGTTCTGGACGCAGAAGATCACGTCTTTCTGCGGGGCAGCTCCTTCTCCTCTTTCCGTCTGCCAGTGCCTGCGCAATAGAGCCAGAGTGCCAGAAGCCAGCACTCTGGCTCTATTGCGCAGGGGTGGGAGGACGGCAGACGTCAAGAAGAGGAGGAGCCGCAGAAGGAAGTAATGTTCCATGCTCAGAAGATTCGGACAGGAAGACAGGTAAGTATGGTGGGGGGAAGGTTAGTATTGGCGACGTTCCGTTTCCAGAAATAGGGCAACAGAATGTCAACAAAAAATCTGCAAATATGCCTGGAGCGATCACATAACCTCCCCAGCAATATGGGTAAATATACATTTATCATAAAGTGAGTTAGAAGTTAGGTGGGGGGAGGGTGTTTAGTTTAGTTTAGAAATATGATTTTATCCCAGACAGCCCCTTTAAGGTATTCGCTAAATGTTGTAAATAAAAATGTTTTTTTCTGCATTTAACCTACAATTAAAGTTAATACAAATTAGATTAGATACATAACCATAAATCAAGATAGATGCAGTTACTTCCAATGACCTATCTCAACAATCTCCTATAAGAAGAGCAGTACGGCAATAATTCCAGTAAAGTAGGAGGGGTCCGTTGCACTTACTATAAGTCTTACCAGAAAATTTCCATGAGTTGTACCAGAAATCTATGCTAGTTCCTGACTGGCATAGATTTCAGTCACACCTAGAATTATTAAAGGCACACAAGAATTATTAAGATGCCAGAGCGTCTTAGGAATCCTCGTGGACCTTACGCCTGCTGGGAATGAATTAAGACTGGCCTAGGATTCGCTATACATTGGCTCCATGAAGACAATGAAATATCTTGTGACAAAATTGTTCTTTACATTGATAAGTGTACAATGCAAAAAAGCAAAAATATCCAGTTGCATAGAAATAAGGTTCAGTGTCCAAAAATTCTTCCACCAGAGTATCTCTTTAAGTTACTAATAGAATAAGGGTTAAGTACTGTTCCAGACGTCTCTCCTTCCAGCAAAGCCACACTTAAACACAGCAACGCTGTACATTTTCTTATTGATTCAGATGTCAAGAGTGAGCAATAAAACCAGCCAATGGAAATATGAAAATAAATTGGCACTTCCTGCCAGCATTACCTTCAGGTTTGATAAAGGAAAGTACCTCTTTGTATGCGTGCCATGTTTTCTTTGCCATGTAGCTTTGTTTTCTCCCTCGTATTTAATTATTGTAATGCGTGAGGTCTAAGCTGGGAACGCATTTCCAGAACTTAGTGTCGACATAGTCACATCTGAATAATCGTTCCCAATAAAGGTAAGTGAAGCAAAGAGTAAATAATACGATTCCGCCAAGGCTTGAAATTTCTCAGTCCATTTTGACTTTACTTTAGTGTATTTTGGCCTATTGTTGCAGGTTCACTGAGTGCGGCAGATTACTTTCTTAATGCTTAAAGTGCATTTCTAGAGACATGAACTTTAAATGTTCAGGGTTTATTTCTTACGTTGTTCTTTAGTTGTTGAAAAACCTTCTACTTTACTTTTTGTTCCATGCAGTTTTGTTCTAGGCTGCCAGCTATACTGACATGTTTATGACAGTGGTATACTTCTTTTTAGGAACAGAAAATCTGCTTAAAAATTAGGTATCCTCTGTCTTCTATTAATGTGGTTTCATAGCATTTTTGTGATATTCATCTGGATCAGTGGTGTAACAATCGTGGTCACAGGTGGTGCGACCGCGACCGGACCAGGAGGGGTACGGGGCCCGCGGCCAGCTGGAAATGGCCAGGGCCTTGGACCACCATGATAGTGGTCAGAGAACCAGGCTTTCCCCGACTGCTATACATATTGTTAATGGAAAGGGGCCCGGCCGGCCCCAATTGATGCCAGCCCAGGGTAGGTGACAAAATAAAAAAATTATTTAAACTCACCTGTTCTAGGCTCACCATACATTCAGGGAATCTTCTGGCTGGTTTCTGAGGTCACGCGCCCCAGACCTCACTGCTGGGGCCTGTAATGACGTCATAGCGCCCCACGTGACCACTGAGGCCCAATCACAGGCCCCAGTAGTGACATCTGAAGTGCAGGACCTCAGTCACCAGACAGAAGAGGATGCAGCAAGATGTCAGTCAGAAGGAGCGAGAGGTGAGGTAAGGTGAGTATCAGTGTTTGTTATTTTTAATCACTTCCCCTGAATTAATAATAGCACCGGCTCTAGGAGGGAGGGGGCTCTTGGGAGCTCATAATACTCTGTGGGGGCCACTGTGGGCATATAATACTCTGTGGGGGCTGCTGTGGCGCACATAATGCTGTGTGGGGGCAGCTGTGGAGGACAAAATGCTGTGTGGGGGCCACTGTAGAGCATATACTGCTCTGTGGGGGGCCAATGTGGAGGACATAATGCTGTGTGGGGGTCCGCTGTGGAGCACATAATACTGTGTGGGGGTCCGCTGTGGAGCACATAATACTGTCCCAGTATTGTGTACATGCTGCGCTGCTCACTTACCGTATTCTTGATAACTGCAGTTGTGGGTACTAAAGCTGTATACCTTTGAAGTATTTGAGATATCGCTGCAGCACCCGTAACCGCTATTATCAAGAATTCGCTCTAGGGAGGGGATAGGGGACCGCGAACAAAAGTTTGCACCGGGGCCCACAAGACTTTAGTTACGCCACTGGTCTGGGTCCACTGCAGGATGTCCACCCACCATAAAGGAGACAACCAAAAACAGCTTCTTTTGCTCTGACTTTCAACCACAATTCCCACACAACTTCCCCAGCTCTCCACCATTGCATTGTGCACTACACTTACACTTTGCACTATGGGTTTGTTTCTGCAGTGTGTGGATAGGATATGTTTAAATCCTATCTACTATACTGCTACTGTATATGACAGCAGGTTAGCCACTGGAGATTTCACTACATCTGACCCAACATGAGCAGGCAACGTGTTTGTGGGTCTCCTACCCAGGTATACCGATATCATTTTACAGTGATCATATAGTAATAGATACTGGCTCTACACATAGCTCTGAAGACTATTTAAGTAAATACAGTAAAGGAAAAATGGAGTGACTTACAGGTGACATCTTTAAATTAACAAGGCCCCTTTATTAATAACATCTCCTGTGTGCAAGTGGTTGTTCAGGATCAGACATTTTAATACATAAAGCAGGGAAGGGTTATAAAATAAAAATGCACTGACAGTTACCTACATTTTCCTCTCTATTCACAGAGCGCCCTACCATCACCTTTACTATACTATTTATATATTTATGTCACTGTGCTCAGTACAGCAGCATACAGTGTTTGGCTTTTGCGGTTCCGCTGACATGACATCTTGCTGCAACCACTCTGTATACATAATAGAATATGTATTATTAATAATACTCCAGGATTCCCCGTAAATCAATAATACTCTCAATTAATAATGCCCCCAGTGCCCCCCTAATTAATAAAACTCCTGTATGCCCCGTTAAATCAATAATACCCACCGTAATTTAGTACAGCTCAATATCCGAATGCCCCCACTTACATTAATAATGCCCTGCTTGCCTAGATGACACCCAAATATTGTTATTGCCCCCCTAATATTAATAAGGCCCTATGTCCCCCCCCCAAAAAAAATAAAATAATATTTACAGTGGGAAAAAATGTATTTATTCAGCCACCAATTGTGCAAGTTCTCCCACTTAAAAAGATGAGGCCGGCCTGTAATTGTCATCATAGGTAGACCTCAACTATGAGAGACAAAATGAGAAAACAAATCCAGAAAATCTCATTGTCTGATTTTTTAAGAATTTATTTGCAAATTATGGTGGAAAATAAGTATTTGGTCACCTACAAACAAGCAAGATTTCTGGCTCTCACAGACCTGTAACTTCTTCTTTAAGAGGCTCCTCTGTCCTCCACTCATTACCTGTAGTAATGGCTCCTGTTTGACATTGTTATCAGTATAAAAGACACCTGTCCACAACCTCAAACAGTCACACTCCAAACTCCACTATGGTGAAGACCAAAGAGCTGTGGAAGGACACCAGAAACAAAATTGTAGACCTACACCAGGCTGGGAAGACTGAATCTGCAATAGGCAAGCAGCTTGGTGTGAAGAAATCAACTGTGGGAGCAATAATTAGAAAATGGAAGACATACAAGACCACTGATCATCTCCCTCGATCAGGGGTTCCACGCAAGATCTCACCCCGTGGGGTCAAAATGATCACAAGAATGGTGAGCAAAAATCCCAGAACCACACGGGGGGACCTAGTGAATGACCTGCAGAAAGCTGAGACTAACGTAACAAAGGCTACCGTCAGTAACACACTACACCACCAGGGACTCAGATCCTACAGTGCCAGACACGTCCCCCTGCTGAAGCCAGTACATATCCGGGCAGTCTGAGGTTTGCTAGAGAGCATTTGGATGTTCCAGAAGAGTATTGGGAGAATGTCATATGGTCAGATGAAACCAAAGTTTGGTAGAAACACAACTCGTCGTGTTTGGAGGAGAGTGAATGCTGAGTTGCATCCAAAGAACACCATACCTACTGTGAAGCATGGGGGTGGCAACATCATGCTTTGGGGCTGTTTCTCTGAAGACTGATCCGTGTACATGAAAGAATGAATGGGGCCATGTATCGTGAGATTTTGAGTGCAAACCTCCTTCCATCAGCAAGGGCATTGAAGATGAAATGTGGCTGGTTCTTTCAGCATGACAATGATCCCAAGCACACCGCCAGGGCAACGAAGGAGTGGCTTCGTAAGAAGCATTTCAAGGTCCTGGAGTGGCCTAGCCAGTCTCCAGATCTCAACCCCATAGAAAACCTTTGGAGGGAGTTGAAAGTCCGTGTTGCCCAGCGACAGCCCCAAAACATCACTGCTCTAGAGGAGATCTGCATGGAGGAATGGGCCAACATACCAGCAACAGTGTGTGCCAACCTTGTGAAGACTTACAGAAAACGTTTGACTTCTGTCATTGCCAACAAAGGATATATAACAGAGTATTGAAATGAACTTTTGTTATTGACCAAATGCTTATTTTCCACCATATTTTCTTTAAAAATCAGACAATGTGATTTTCTGGATTTGTTTTCTCATTTTGTCTCTCATAGTTGAGGTCTACCTATGATGACAATTACAGGCCGGCCTCATCTCTTTAAGTGGGAGAACTTGCACAATTGGTGGCTGACTAAATACTTGTTTTCCCCACTGTACCTGCCAACAGCATCCTGCTCTATCACATATTTCAACTGCATTGGTATCCTGTAGATGCCCAGGGCCAAATTGTGACCAAAACACCCACCAAAAGATGCTTGCAATATATAAATATATATAAAATTTCATGACGTTTCTTACAAGTCACAAAAATACATGTGAGTGTGCGTGTGCGTGTGTGGATGAAGCCTTAGGCTTCATGGACATGACCATGTTGTCCACAAAACAAGAGATTAGTAGTCCACAAAAACCTGTCCGCGCCTGTAGATAACCCATAATCACAAATAACAGAATGAAGTATCGATGTCACCAACTTTGTAAAAGTTACAAAATTAGAAAATAGGGCATGTCTTGAGTTTTTGTGGCATAATATAAGGAAAGAAACAATAGTCATGTGCATGGGGCCTTGGAGGGACCCTGTAGGCAGGTCATGGAGGTGGTCTTATCAATGACTGACAGCCACCCCTCTATGACTGTGCATACAGAGATAGCTGTCAGCCACTGATATGACCATCTATTTGACTTATTGGCATGTAGAAAGCAGAGATTTCAATTAATAAATGACAATAGGACTCTTTTCCCAAGAAAACTATATATCAATCTGCTCAGCTCCTCCTGCTCTATAACATGCTGCCTGCAGCTTTGATAGTATTTTCCAAAAGACATGTACCTGGCAATGCTTTTTCTTTTGTATACTGTAATACTGATATCAATATTGGTGGATCTCTCTATGTGAATTCAAGTAAGTGAAAGTAAGTGACAGTAGCAGACGCAGCAGGTAAATAATAAAGCCCCCCACAATAGGACATGGGCATAAGTTTTGCAGTTGTGAAAATCTTCGAGTACATTTTTTAGATTTCTAACTGCTCTTTTTCTTGCATCTTCTATTACTAGACATCAGAACCAGCACATCGGGGCTGTTGAATCAGGGGATAGCGAAAGTCAAAAAACTGTGTATCTCATACAGGCGCCAAAACATCCTATATGATAAAATTAAACTTTCATAAAGGCAAGCCATACATGGCAAACACAACTGGTGTCCAATTGACTTCCTTGACTTATAACGGGGTCAGTTGGATTCTGTGAAATTGTTTGTCTTTTTGACAGGAAAAATAACAGTGTGTGCAGCGGTATTCTGCATGTCACACCTTACCGGCCTGCCTTTGGCAAGCTCCAGAGCTTAAAGGGGTTGTCCAGGAATTACATGTTTTTTCCTGGAGGCTAGGGAAGGTGAAAAAAAAAAAAAAAATCATACTCACCTGTCCCTGGCACTCTGGTGTCCCAGACAGCTGTCCAGTCAGTGGTGCTCAGGGGCTTGTTCTGACAGAAATCCTGACCGCTAAGGATCAGCGAGGACTTCTGCCAGAGTAAGACCTGCAGCGCTGCTGGACTAGACAGCAGCCTAGTACACCAGAGAGCCGAGAAAAGGCGAGGATGGTTTTTTTTTTATTTTTCACCTTTTCTAGCCTCCAGGAAAAAACTGTAATTCCTGGACAACCCCTTTAAGGAGCTGTTTTCAATAGTGCAAAGACTTAAGGGCTAAGGCCCCATGTAGTAAATCACAGCTAAAAAAAACTGCAGAAAAAAAACGCTGTGGAAACACAGCAGAGAAAACCCTTGCACAGCTTTTCCACTGTTTTTTTAATGTTTGCCTCCCTCCATATAAGTGTATGGGGAAAACGCAACATTTTCACGGGTAAAATTAACATGGTGCATTTTTCTAAAACACATGCATTTTTTTTTTAAAGAACTCTGTTTTCCGCAATGTAGGGGTGGGATTAAATACAATCTAATTCACTTTACTTGGACTGTACAACACAATGTTTATTTCCTCTGCATTTCAAAAAAAGCCAAAAACATTGCATTTCCGTAATATGGGGCCATAGCCTAAAAGAATATTGAGAAATATTTTTGGGTTAATGTAAGGCAGGGGTCGGCAACACCCGGCACGCGTGCCACTCTTGGCATGCGAGGCTTATTTCCCTGGCATGGCAGCGGATTCCTTACCCAGCAGCTTCGATCGAACCAAACATGGCCAAAATGAAACTGCTATTATTATACTGTGGGGTCTCTTCAGACCCCCCGAGTATAATAAGCGAAGACTTAGGAGAAGTGATGAAACATAAAAAACAATGATACTCACCTTACTCCCTGCGCTACGTGGCGGCTGTGCGATCTGCCAACACTTCTGACAGCTGACAGTGCATCAGGGGTCACGTCTGCGTCTGGCGTCATTACGCATAATGACGCGACGTGACCCCAGAGACTCAATCAGCGGTCACTGACTACAGGCAGAAGCGCCGAAGAGAACAGAGCGGCTGCGGAGCGCAGAAAAAGGTAAGTAGCATTGTTTTTTTATGTTTGTCACCTCTCTTGGTCCTGCATTATATTCGGGGGTCTGAAGAGAGCTATGGAACATAATATCGCGTGCAGGGACCACTATAGGACATAATACCGTGTGAAGGGGCCGCTATGGGACTTAATACCATGTGCGGGGGCCGCTATGGGACCTAGTACCGTGTGCAGGGACCGCTATGGGACCTAATACCATGTGCAGGGACCGCTATGGGACCTAATACCATGTGCAGGGACCGCTATGGGACCTAATATCGTGTGCAGGGGCCGCTATGGGACATAATACCGTGTGCGGGGACCGCTATGGGACCTAGTACCGTGTGCAGGGACCGCTATGGGACCTAATATCGTGTGCAGGGGCCGCTATGGGACATAATACCGTGTGCGGGGACCACTATGGGACCTAGTACCGTGTGCAGGGACCGCTATGGGACCTAATACCGTGTGCAGGGACCGCTATGGGACCTAATATCGTGTGCAGGGGCCACTATGGGACATAATACCGTGTGCGGGGACCACTATGGGACCTAATACCGTGTGCAGGGACCGCTATGGGACCTAATATCGTGTGCAGGGGCCGCTATGGGACATAATACCGTGTGCGGGGACCACTATGGGACCTAATACCGTGTGCGGGGACCGCTATGGGACCTAATACCGTGTGCAGGGACCGCTATGGGACCTAATATCGTGTGCGGGGACCGCCATGGGACCTAATACCGTGTGCAGGGACTGCTATGGGACCCAATATTGTGTCCGGGGACCGCTATGGGACCTAATATCGTGTGCGGGGACCGCTATGGGACCTAATACCGTGTGCAGGGACAGCTATGGGACCTAATACCGTGTGCAGGGACCGCTATGGGACCTAATACCGTGTGCAGGGACCGCTATGGAACATAATACCATGTGCAGGGACCGCTATGGGACCTAATACCGTGTGCTGGGGCCACTATATGACATAATACCGTGTGCTGGGGCCACTATATGACATAATACCATGTGCAGGGGCCACTATGTGACATAATACCATATGCAGGGGCCACTATGTGACATAATACGGTGTGTAGAGGCTGTTATGGGATATAATACCTTGTGCAGGGGCTGCTATGGGACATAATACCGTGTGCAGGGGCCACTATGGGATATAATACCTTGTGCAGGGGCCGCTATGGGACATAATACCGTGTGCAGGGGCCACTATGGGATATAATACCTTGTGCAGGGGCCGCTATGGGATATAATACCTTGTGCAGGGACCGCTATGGGACATAATACCGTGTGCAGGGGCCGCTATGGGACATTATTCTGTATAACGGTGTGTTTTCTGCATTAAAGATGTGTTTTTGCACAGAAAAGACAGGTATTTTTTTTGTGCAAAAATGCACCATGTGAATGCAGTTTTACATTGAAGTAAAAGTTCCAGTGGCCTAAGAATTTAGCTGCATCCAGATACATAGTGTGTATTCACCATAAGGATGCTGCTATACGGTGCTCCTGGACACATTTACCACTAATTGGGGGCTGCACATGTACTTTCATTGCTTCTAATCGGAAAGTACAGGAGCGTCCCAGGAAATAGCAGTAAACGCATGTGTCCTAAAGCATCTGGTGGCAGCACTTCTGTGTTATGGTTAGTGGTATATGACTTTAGTTTAGGGGTCGTCAGACTTACAATTATTGACCGGCACTCCGAGTACCTCATCTTTGATTTTTTTAACTAAAATCGGCACACCGAACAGAAAGGTTGCCTACCCTTGATGTAAGGCTTTGGTCTGTATGATACATCCTGGATAGACACGTAAACATTTGGTCATCAGCTAAAAGACGGATTTAATCATTTTTTTGACTGGTGCTGACTGCCATAAGAGAGGGGGTTTGATCCTCTGAGTGACCAGATGACAGAAAAATCAGCCCCATGCTAGCTAATATGGGACTTCCTGACAATGGTAGTTTTCATACATAACTTCCTATCCCAGAGGCTGAATTCAGAAGAAGTTTAGAGCAAACAACTCTAGCTTGGCCACGTTCACCACACAAGATTCAGGACACTATCAAGTTTTCATTTTTGGCTAGGAGTGCACATTAATATTTATAATGCTTTGTTTTTGGCAAAAGAAAGTGGAGCACATTTTTGAGTCTCTTTATTCTCTCCATTTTCCCTTCTTTACGCTGTTTGCAGTCACTTGGGAAGTCTTTGTAGCAAAAAGGCTGATAGTTATTAAACCCTCTATTCAGCATCTTAACAAGCAACGGGGATCTGGCAAAGTAATGCATAGAAAACTAAATGTACTGTTTAAACATACGTCTCAACTCCTCAGATGGGAAGGGAAAGACGCTGAAATATTTATGTGCAAAATCATTCGGTTTATACAACCTAGAAAGCTCCCTTATTGTATAGAAACCCACAATGCATCATACACTACAACAAACAAAAGTTAAAGCCCCAATAATCATTTTCTTGACTTGCCAAAGAGAGCAAAATGGGCATTTGCCCAGGGGCCTTCACATCCAATGGTCAATGATTAAAGTCATGGGAGTTTGGAAATCTTAAAGCAAGGACAGAGGTCAGAGGACAGTTTATCCCTACATACTTGTGCATTATTTTTGGTTGCAGCCCATGAAAGACCCAATCAATGTTTAATCTGATCAAATTTAGTCAGACCATTGTAGCACCAAGGTAGGTTTAGGCAGAAGATCACAGTGAACAACCTGCATGTCAAGATCAGCCATATCAAGAGTTACTCTTTTTTGGCTAATAAAGGATATTACAGTGGTCAGCCCTCCTCTGTGATTTCTAAACACCATAATAAGGCATGTAGAAAGGGGTGGTATGTTGCAAAAACCATTTAAAGAGGTTTGCAGGATTAGAAAACATGGCTGCTTTCTTCTTCTCAGGAAGTGATCTCATGTCCATTGGTCACATGACAGTGCTACAGATAAGATCAGATTCCTATGAATGGGACGGACTTCAGCATGGCCATGTGAAAGACGTGATGTCACTTCCTGAGAAGAAGAAATCAACCATGTTTTCTAATCCTGGACAACCCCTTTAAATAGTCAGGTGCTTTATAAGTATTTCAACCAGTGAGAATACTGGATCCAAGCAGGGGAGAGGACACATGTCAGTCACTATAGTCTTTTTTCCACTGCATGGTACTGTTCAACTCACCTCATCTTGATTCATATACTATGTAACTTGTTTTCTACTTCATGTAGTTAAGCAGTGTTTGGATAAGTGACTTTCTAGTACTGCTTTGTCTCTCTTGTTACCTAGTCTAGAGAAAGTACTAATAAAGGACCCAGAATTAGGTACTTTCCAGTAGTTTTCCAGAACTTAAAGGGGTTGTGACATTATGGACATTTATCCCCTATCCACAGTGGGGGCCTGAACGATAAGGTCCCCCAATGATCAAGAAAGTCCCCTGAAATCCTCCTTGTGAATGGAGCACCAATGCATTCTATAAACTTTCTATGTTCTGGGATTTGTCGGAAACCCAGCCTTGATTTCCTTATTGCGGCTGGTTATCTTCTCATACATGTAGTGTCCCTATCTGATAAACTGTCCCCAATAAGGATATCATGACTGGATTTCAGACAAATATCAGAGCACTGAAAGTTCCTGCATTCATGGTCGTATCCATTGGCAACCAATCAAGACAACAGACGCTCATCACTAAGATGGTTAGAGGAAATCTTTAAAGCTCTGCCAAATTTTTTAATTAGATATATTTGCAAAAATATTTAAATTTTAATTGTCTACAAATTTAAATATGGTTATGTTCATGGGGAAATCTGGCTCTGTTCATATCTACACTAGTGATCTTCATTGTTCTGCTAAATTATTATGAAAGCATTAAAATTACTGAAAATTAGTTTCTGGTTTGGGCTTCCCTGCCTCTGTCGGTGGCCGGCAGAATTAATTTGGTAGAAATGGTAGTGTTGCCTAAGTGTTCGTATGCTTTGAGTCACTCTGCTGTGTCGGTGCCCCTTCGATTCTTTAAACAGATGGACTCTCTTATTATTTCTTTTGTATAGGGGAATTCTAGATCCAAGCTTAAGTTGTCTTCTCTGCAGAGATCAAAACAGTTGGGTGGTGCATCGCTTCCCGATTTGTTTCTCTACTACCTGGAGGGACAGCTCCATTTTATAAGGCCATGGCTCTCCAGCGATCCCCTTCCGGGACCAGAGGTACATCTGGCTCGCCATCTGGGTCTGAGTATACTGTGGCTGGGACTGAAGAACCTGAACCTATTCAGGGGAAAGTTATTGCCCATTCATGTTCTGGCAGGACGGGTTTGGCAACAGGCTAGGAAAGTGTCTGCATAGTCTGACTTACCTGCGGAGACATCGCTGTGGGGCAATCCTGGACTGCTGGGGCTTTTTGCCCTGCCTGGCGCGCAGGCCTGGTCACAATCTGGCGTGGCCTCCCGTGACATTCCTAGACTCAATTTTTTAGATATCTACAAATTCGACATGTACTCTCCTCCCTGTTCCCTGGTCAGCTGAATAATATTTCTGAGTACCCGCTTATCGGAGTGCTTCGCTCTCAGGGCCCTGGAGGTCTAATATCTACCCTGTATGCACACCTGATTCAGACAAAGGTGTCCCTGTCGGACACCCCGGCCCTGACGAGATGGAGCACTTATATCTCGGCTCTCACAGATGAGTTGTTTCAGGACATGCTTGAATCCTCTCAATACGTGTTACCCTCAGCTAATAACAGACTCATCCAAACTTATATCCTACACCAATGCTACCTGACCCCCACCCAGTTACATAAAATGGGACGACTCTCCCATCCAGGTTGTATCAGGTGTCCATATCCACAGTCGGACTTTTGGCATATAATTTGGGTGTGTCCGGTTAGACAGAGTTTCTGGAAAGGGGTTGTGGATCTCCTGGTGGAAGTTATAGGTGCGCCTATACCATTCACACCAGAAGTGTGTCTCTTTGGCATACTAGATGAGGAATTATGGCAGCACCATGTTAGAATCTGTCTGAGGGAATCTTTATTTTACGCCAGGAAGGCCATCGCATTGCGATGGATGGCTGAGAGTCCTCCATCAGTACCTCTATGGCGGATGCTAATTAACTCTGTACTCCCATTCAATCAGATTATATATAAAGGGAGAGGGTGCCCTCAGAAGTTCCATAAGGTATGGGGGACATAGTGCAGTTCTTCTGTAACCCAGTATACGGCTCCTTCACTACATATCGCTATAAATTCACTTATGCCGTGGGGGGGGGGGGGGTGAGATGCCAGGAGGGTCCACAACTTCTAAGCATTTTATGATGTACTATAGCTGATATCATGGACCTGTAAACTGTAATACCTGTACCAAATAATATATGTTCTGCTAATTGATTATCCTTAACTGGATATGTCTGGTGGGTAAATGCAGTGCTGGCTGTGTGGTGCGTGGGCTGTGGACTGATCGGGGTGGGAGTGCAGCATTTTGGGTGCTTATGTATCCGATTGTTCCCTGTGTGTGAACTGTTTTCTGTATTGACTTGTTTTGATTATGTTGGAAATGCAAAATTCAATAAAACGAGTTTAAAAAAAATTACTGAAAATTACGGAAGTGGTGGATCAGACACATGGCAGTCACAAATCGCATCCCATTGGATCTGTTGAATTTCAGTCATGTAGACTGGCATTTCACCAGACTAAAAAGGTCCAGCATGTTGCACTATTTTGTCCTCCACTTTTGATGGAATCTGCGACTGAAGCACCTAACAGAGCCTCAAGCTCAAAGTGGACGGAGACGTAGAGGGGCAATAAATGCCCCTGGGAGCTGAATAAGCACCCAGTTGCCAGATCCTGCCTTGTCTTTACAAAATTTCTGAAGTTTTATGAAATATCAGTGACCCTTTAAGAACTGATAATGTGTATATATCACTAAATCTTATTCTCATCAACACTATTTAAACACCTCTAATTTTAGTTGATCAGTCATGACTGGTCTCTCACTTTTCAGACAGAGGACTAAAAATAAATAATTCCATTTTAGCTTTCATTTCACATCTCTGGGCGTTTTATGCATTAATGCCGCAGTGAACACAATTAGCTAAGTGCTGAATTACAGATGGCAAAAAATCCAAAATGTAGCATTAAGGTCAAATGCTCTAATTTATTCTTGCATGACTTGGCGTTCATACTGAAGCTACTGAAGACTTTACTTACGCTACAAAACTGATATCTTAATGCACATTAACCACTGAAGATAGTCATAAAGTATATACATTAGTACACAGCATATACAGGAATCCCCATATACGGTATGTTCCTATTATTGTAATTGCTTCCTCAAAGAAACATTTCATGCAAAACTGATGCATTATGTTATGTCTACCAAAGAGCCCAAAGGGGCAGTAGATAGAGATGCAAAAATAACCAAATCCTTGTGACATACACTATGTCATGCACATTAGGCTTTTTCTATTAGTTTTGCACAAAATGCTTTTTATGGAGCTCAATAGATCTGGTCATAGAGCAGTGGCGTAACTAGGAATGGCTGGGCCCCAAGGCGAACATTTGACATGGGCCCCCCCCCCCGAACCGCCGCCCCCAAACCCCCCCCCCGCACAAACCGCCGCCCCAAACCCCCCCGCAAAAACCGCATTCCTGCACACACTATTATGCCCCATAGTGGCCCCTGCACACAGTATTATGCCCCATAGTGGCCCCTGCACACAGTATTTTGCCCCATAGTGGCCCTTGCACACAGTATTATGCCCCACAGTGACCCCTGCACACAGTATTATGCTCCATAGTGGCCCCTGCCCACAGTAATATGTCCCATAGTGTCCCCTACACACAGTAGTATGACCCACAGTGGCCCCTGCACACAGTATTATGCCCCATAGTGGCCCCTGCACACAGAATTATGCCCCACAGTGGCCCCTGCACACAGTATTATGCTCCATAGTGGCCCCTGCCCACAGTAGTATGTCCCATAGTGTCCCCTACACACAGTAGTATGCCCCACAGTGGCCCCTGCACACAGTATTATGCCCCATAGTGGACCATGCATGAACGATTATTATACTCTGGGGTCTTTTCAGACCCAGGGGAGGATATAAGCATAAAAACAATGTTACTTACCTCTTCCTGGCTCCTGTGCACTCCCGTGCGCTACTTCGGCCATCTTCAATGTTTGAGCAGATCTCGCGTGAGTGAGGCCGACGTCGCGACGCATAATGACGTCGGCTGACGTCTGGGATGTCACCAAACAGGCCCGAAGCCTGTGGAGCGTAGGAGAGGTGAGTTACAGTGTTTTTTATGTTCCCTCACCTCCCTTGGGCCCCCGATCGTTATACTCCGGGGTCTCAAAAGACCCCTGAGTATAATGATAGCAGTGTTTGTGGGGTTCGCGGTAGCGGCTGCCACAGGGCTCTGGGTCCCGGGCCCCATAATGTTCCGGGCCCTGTGGCAGCTGCTACCGCTGCTACCCCGATATTTACACCCCTGTCATAGAGCAAAGATTTCAATAATAAAAGTATAGTATATTAAGTATTTTTTGCATATGTACGGCAATTCTTTACTCCACCAAATGTACTATTGCTTCGTAATGAACAGGTAGTCAATTCTCAGTCATTACCACTGGCGATACTATAGGGGTCGCAGTGGTCACAACCATGACTAGACTCATAATCCAGAGGGGCCATAGCTCACTCTCACCAAACTATGGCAGATTAAATTTTTAACCTACTTCAGATTTCCTTTGATGCCTGGCAGCCTGTGCATCACAAATTTGTTACCCCTGCCCCTTGGTGCACTGAAATAATAATATATTATATACAGTATAACCCACAATGGTGCCTTCTTAAAATATAACTCATCTCACTTAAAAGGGGTTTTCCGGGCAAAAAATGTTTTTTTAACCACTTCCATACCAGATGCTTTACCCCCCTTCCAGACCAGGCAGATTTTCAAGTTTTTTGCATGTGCAGTTTTGTAGGACTGTAACATTTTTATCATTTGTGTTATTCAACTAATTTCTGCGTCTTTCTTCGGTGACACATAGGGCTTTATTTTTATGTGGTTTTTCTTTTTGAATGTGTTTTAATTTTTTTTATATCCGGGAAAATATAAACAAAAGAGGAGGGAAAACGTGTCTGTTTTTCACTTTTAATTTTTTTTTTTTATTCAATAACACAAAATGCTGCTAAAAAACTTTCTAAAATAGTTTTTATTTTGTATGGTGTCGTCGGGTGTGAGGCTATAACCTTTAATAACGCCGTATTTACACACAGCAATCAGGAAGGCAGGGAAGGTAATAAACCTTCCCTTCCTTCTCTCTGGGAGCTCCGGCTGAAGTTACAGCCGGCTCCCCGTTTCAGCAGCTGCACGATTTTGAACTAGACAACCACCTGACTGGGCATTGCTGATAACGGGGTCCCCCTATGAACCCCACCACCACCTTTGATACCCAAACTGCTGGGCCTAAATGCCTTCCCCCTCTTTTCCAGCCTCGACCCCTGCCCCCCAGCTCTCAAACCCCCCACCCCTTAGAAATAAACCAAGACCAAAGGGTTGGATTAAATCGGCCACAGCAGCCGTATTTATTAACAAACAACAAATAAATAACAACAAGTATAATTTATTATAATTTGCATAACTTAAAATAATTTAACAATAAACGCTTAACCTGGGTAAGAGTCCTTGGAGCTACAAAAAACTATCAATCCCCCGGCCTGGCGCTAATATAACCACACCATAAATTTACCACCAGCCGCGACCACCGGCTCGGCGGCACCATGAATAAAGACGAACTCCTTCTTCCATGTACCAGCTCCCAGGGCCAATTTACCCTGTAACCGTTCACCGTGCGCCAGGCCATCCACCAAAATGTGCAATTACCACCAAATGTATAGGTGGAGCCTACCTTTGACTCCACCCTTTTAGCCAATTGACCACCAACTCCAAGGACCCCACCCGCCAAGGCCACCGTGACACCACCTGCAAAAAGATAAACAAGTTAAAATAGCCCAAGAAAGAGAAAAAACGGGAGGGAGGGAGGGACCGCTCGTTAGCATGCCGCGCAGCTCCAGAATGGCCGCTTCCCGGGCCGCGCGGCATAGTCAATTCGAACGGGGTTAAGCCCCGCCCCCAATTCTTCGCGCCCTAGCGCGTTATTGGTCCCCCCTACAGCCCGCCCCCAGTCAAGATCCCTGCGCTTTACTGCGCAGCGCTCCGGTCTCCCCTGACTGGGCATTGCTGATAACGGGGTCCCCCTATGAACCCCACCACCACCTTTGATACCCAAACTGCTGGGCCTAAATGCCTTCCCCCTCTTTTCCAGCCTCGACCCCTGCCCCCCAGCTCTCAAACCCCCCACCCCTTAGAAATAAACCAAGACCAAAGGGTTGGATTAAATCGGCCACAGCAGCCGTATTTATTAACAAACAACAAATAAATAACAACAAGTATAACTTATTATAATTTGCATAACTTAAAATAATTTAACAATAAACGCTTAACCTGGGTAAGAGTCCTTGGAGCTACAAAAAACTATCAATCCCCCGGCCTGGCGCTAACATAACCACACCATAAATTTACCACCAGCCGCGACCACCGGCTCGGCGGCACCATGAATAAAGACGAACTCCTTCTTCCATGTACCAGCTCCCAGGGCCAATTTACCCTGTAACCGTTCACCGTGCGCCAGGCCATCCACCAAAATGTGCAATTACCACCAAATGTATAGGTGGAGCCTACCTTTGACTCCACCCTTTTAGCCAATTGACCACCAACTCCAAGGACCCCACCCGCCACTGCGAGCACGCCTTAATCCCTTAAGCGTGAGAGACCCGCCACACTTCCAGGGCCCTCTCAACACCCTCCTGGATACCTAGTGTCCACAAATCTATACCCACCGCATTCAGATGGACCCCGTCCCGCAACCAAAACTCCCCCTCCCCAGACTCCAACTCCTTGTGCCGCACGCACACACCGCCGTTCCTGGACACAAACCCTGCAACAGCCCGGTTAACCTTAATCCTGGCCTTGTTGAGCCTTTCAACAGACCTAGCCTCCCGCCATGTTTTTCTCGGTACAATATCGGACCACACGGGAACAATCCCCGGAAACATGGACCACAACCTCAACAAGTCATACTTTATGTCCCTCACTAAATCGCGAAAGGGACGAACCCCCAGGTCATTGCCACCAGCATGTATCACGATAATGTCCGGAGACCGATCCAACCTCGTGCACCTGTGGATTTCGGGCATGACCCGACTCCACACCATACCTCGGACTCCAATCCAACGTACAACGACCGCAGCCCTGTCGAACCCCAGCTGCCGACCATTCCACCGCACGCCGGCCCTCTCCGCGCCCCCAGAACACAAAAGAATGGCCGAAGATCCAAACTAACCGAGCAGGAGGGCCTACGAAAGAAGAAATAAAGTAGGGGGAGGGCGGAGAAAATACCCAACAACACAATGATTCACATTTGGGCAAGGTGTGGACGTATGTATGATCTATACCTCTGCGATTCCCACCTACCGATACGTCGGACCACCTCCGAGCTCAACCCCCAACTAGCTGCTTCAGTCGCTGCGCCAATGCGAAAAGAGTGTGGAGCATATCGAGAGGCGTCAAGGCCCAGCGAGTCCAAACAACCCCTAAAAACAGCCGAGAACTGATAACGGGAAAGGAACGAACCATCCTCATGACGCAGGAGGGGACCGCCCGCAGAAGCTGGAACCAACCCCCCGAAAAACAAGCAAACAACGCACCGGGCACATATCTGACCCTACAACCGCACCCAGGCGCAGATACTTCCCTGCCCCCGCCTGATCCGTCTTAGACCTGCGAACCCTGACCACTAGGACCCCTTCCTCCATGTACACATCATCCACCTGTAAACCACCCGGCCGCTTAGTCGACACGGACACCAACTCACCCACCCTGAGAGCCCCGAAAAAAGCTAGAGAAAAAGCCAGGTGAAACAAAACGCATTCATAGTGCGAAGAACAAAAACGGCCCAGTTCCAACCCCCAAACGCTCCAAAAGCTGAAATGTAACCGGGCGCCATGTGTCACTACTTCCCCTGCCCCTGCGGAACCCCTTAAGCGCACGTTGAACCAAGAAATGTTTGGTAAAGTCCGCCAAACCCCCCCCCCAAACAAAAACCAAACCCCCCCCCCCCCCCCCCCCCAAAAACTTTCGCCCCGCCCCCCCCCCCTGAAGCCCCACGGCTTAACAAGAACAATAAAGCCCCAACCCTATCCTCATCAGTATGTACCTGACCTAAATCTCCCACCCAATCCTCCCAAAGCTGCCAAGCCCTTGAATACTTATCCCAGGTGCCGGGGGCCAACGATGCCTGAATCAATGTCCCTGCTTTTCGCAAACCAAGTCCCATAATTCTAGAGGACATGGAATCCCTTCCACTTCCGCCCCCGGAGCCAGGGCACGAAACCGCTGTAAGAGATAGCCAATGTTGTCCTAAGCTTCATTTGTCTGTATAAACTGTTAATGTTGAATGTATTTCTGTGATTCTGTTCCTTTAAGACAGCAGCCATTGTAATTGTGACATGATGCTGGAGTGAGACCCCCCCCCTTTTATGTCAGCCTGCCTGTTCTGCAGACAGAGTGTGAGCAGAGCAGCAGGAAGTGACGAGACAGAGAGCAGCAGCCATCTTGGCAAGTGTTGTATTGAACTGGTGTGGAGATTTTTCTGTACAGCTAAGCTGTATCTTGGTCCAGAGACAAACAGAGTGTAAAGAGACAACAGGACTAGTGAGTCCACGTGAAAGGAACTGTGCTCAGTGGCTGATCAGTGAGACTGACATTGTGACTGTGTATATGGATACCACAGATAGAGACTCGCAGTGCTGTTGATGTACTGGACAGCACCTGCTAAACCCCGGCTTACAACCCAGCTCAGTGTATGGATTCGGCAGGACTGTCAGTGTGCTGAGTGGAATCTGCTGTTGGATTACATTGCATTCATTGGGTTTCCCTGTTAAAGAGGACTTCATTTCTCCCAAGATCCTGATAACTGAGGAGAGGACGCTTCACTATAAAAGAAAGGAATGACTTTGGGCCCCACCGCGCGCTTCTACGGACTGTAAGCGGTCCACCTGGACCACTGGGGAAAAGGGGGTGCACCCAAATGTGATGTCAGGGTCAGTTAGGGATAGTTTTGAGTATATTGTTCATTCAGTGTCCATACTGCAGAAGTGGACAGAGTAAAAGTAGAAACCATTGCAGAATTTGCCTTGAAATTGTTCATGCTATATTGTATATTTTGCTTGTCTTTATCCATGTCATTTTACCTTTAACTAGCCTTTATTAACTTATAGTAAATATATATTCTTTTCTTGAACTACCGCGTGTGCGTTCATTTCTGGTTGCGGAGTCCAAACCACCTGCCTTGCTCTCGGTTCACAAATTGGCGTAGTCGGCAGGATCCGCTTACCAGAATGGACGGTGACGCACCCGTTCGGGAGAATGGTGCTGGAGGAAGAATGCCAGCAGGGGCTATAATAAGTCAGTTAGCTAAATTTGATGGCAATAATATGTCAGTGAGTATGTGGGTGGAACAGATACGAATGATACAGCGAATGTACCAGACCGCACCAGAAGTACTAGTAGAGCTAGCAATATTGACATTACAAGGGGATGCTAAGACCACGGTGATATTGAGGCCATTTGAACAAAGGCAGACATTTGAGCAAGTAGTCCAGATTCTAGAAACCATTTATGGAGAAACTGCATTGCTGGGGTCTCTGCAGGCTCGGTTCTTCCAGAGGGTACAACAGGAGAATGAAAGCCTTCCCCAATATGCAAATGCCCTACAAGAACTGCTCCGAGATATTCAAGTGAAGGAAAGAGGGGGCTCGCCAGCCTTCTGTAACCCTGATCGGACTCTCCGTGACCAGTTTGTCCTGGGGATACGTGACGGCAGTTTAACTGTGACTATGCAGGATTTTATACGACGAGAGACTGATGCTAAATTCCATGATGTACAGGTAGAGGCCATCTCCCGTGCCAATAGTATGTTCCCGAAGCCCCAGACCGCAGTTGGAGTTACTTTGTCACAGGGGGCTAGTTCTGGCTCAGAGACAGTAGAAAAGGGGACGGTTAAAGAAATTCTCACAGTAATGCAGAAACTGCAAGAGCAAATGGAACACTTGCACACCCGTTGTGATGAACATTCTATGAAAATTGCAGACTTCCAGAAAACTGGAGGTGAAAGGGTGAGCCGTCCATACCCAGAAAATCAGAATCACCCACCACCCCGCTGGAGGGATGAGGATAGGACCTACCGAAGGGGTCCAAATCAGTTAATGCAGTGCTCAGGAGAAATCGAAGGGGCTTACCGAAGGGGCCCAAACAGATGGCCAGAACGACGGGAGATACGCTGCTGGGAGTGTGGACGGATGGGCCACGTTGCTGCTAGATGTCCAGAGCAGCGACAAACTTATGAGAGACCGCCGTTAAACTGAAGTCCCCTGCTGCTGTAGGGCGTGTAGTAGGGGAGACTGACAAGGAGACTATGTGGGGAGAATGCCCTAATGATGACCTGATCGCTGCAAGTCCTGTTATACAGGTTGAAATGGAGGGTATTCCGGTTACCGGGATGATTGACACGGGTTCCCAAGTAACGACCTTGAGTAGAGACTGTTATGAACGGTACTTCCAGCAACATGTGAAATATGATCCCCATACATTTGTACGAGTGGTCGCAGCTAACCAGTTACCAGTTCCAGTCGTGGGAGTGGCCTGGATGAATGTCCGGGTATGTGGCCAAGATCTAGGTAGGAAAGGCATTGTGGTGGTACAGGAGTCACATGAAGTAAAGGTCCCTGTCATTTTGGGGATGAATGTGTTAAAAGAATTAGATCAGATCCTCTTTGAAAAGAAAGGTCACGGTTATTGGAAAGAAACCACCACCCATCGGCCTACTCAAAAAGCTTTCCAGCGGCTGATCCGGACATGTGGCTTACAGAAAAGTTCGGATGCGCAGCGTCCTCTGGCTCGAATTTCAGTTCCTTTGCATACAAAAGTTACACTGCCACCCAGTCGGGAGACAATAGTGTCTATGCCCGTAGGCACCTGTCGGAAACTAGAGGGCATAGCTGTGTTGGTAGAACCACTGCAGGCAGCCGAAGGAGGTGTTGATCCGCTAGTGGCCCGTTCCTTGGCAATAGTTCGCAATGGAAGAGTACCACTTCGATGTGTAAACACTCAGGACCAGAGTGTGGACCTGACCCCAGGGAGGCAGCTGGCTAACATCTATGTGACTCCGGAGGAAGTAAGGAAAGTAACTCCAATGCAGCTGAAGCCGACTGAAAGGGATGAGTGAACCGTAACTGTGTCCATGGGAGAAGATGAGGAACCCACCTCTGAATGGAATGGCCGTGCAATTCGAGAACAGATGAAGATGGATGCAAGTTCATGTTCTCTGGAATGGGTGCAGAAGGTAGATGAACTGTTGTGGGAGAACCGAGCCGCCTTTTCACGGTATGCTGAAGATTTTGGATGTACCACAGGGATCTACCATGAGATTCCCACAGGAGACACCCCTCCAATTAGAGAGCGCTACCGACAAATTCCTCCACAGTTGTATCAGGAGGTAAAAGAACTGTTAGCTAAGATGCTACAGGGTGGGATCATCCAAGAAAGCCAGAGTCCCTGGGCAGCTCCTGTGGTGTTAGTAAGAAAAAAAGATGGGTCCATCCGATTTTGCGTAGACTATCGGAAGTTAAACGCTTGCACCGTACGAGATTCCTACCCCTTGCCACGGATTGAGGAGTCCCTCTCAGCGCTGGGGAGAGCCCGGTACTTCTCCTCACTAGATCTGGCTAGTGGGTATTGGCAGGTGCCGATGGCCACAAAAGACAAGGAGAAGACGGCATTCATCTTGCCCATGGGACTATACGAATTTAACCGGATGCCCTTCGGGTTGACAAATGCACCCGGAACGTTTCAGCGGTTGATGGAGAAATGTCTCGGTGACTTCAACTTTGAGTTCACTCTCATCTACTTGGATGACATTATAGTGTATTCTGCGACCTTTGAAGACCATCTCCACCAGTTGGGGCAAGTATTTCGAAGATTGCGGGAACATGGGCTCAAATTGAAACCCAGTAAATGTCGGTTGTTCCAATCTGAAATTGATTACTTGGGTCACCGCGTATCAGGAGAAGGGGTGAGACCATCAAGAGACAAGATAGCGGCTGTTCAAGATTGGCCAATACCGACTACCCTGCGAGAAGTGAGGGCGTTCCTTGGAGTAGCCGGTTACTATCGACGGTTTATTAAGGATTTCGTCAAGGTAGCAGCACCACTTAATGCTCTCCTACGAGGCACATCCGGTGGTCCAAAGAACCGGTCCGTGAAGTGGGGACTTGAACAGGAACAAGCCTTCCAGGCATTAAAGGATGCACTGACAACAGCCCCAATCTTGGCATATGCTGATTACCACTTGCCGTTCCAGCTGTATACGGATGCAAGCCTGTATGGTCTTGGAGCAGTGCTTTCCCAGCTTCAGGATGGCCAGGAGAGGGTCATAGCGTACGGCAGCCGGTCTTTGAGAGATTCTGAAAGAAACCCCGAGAATTATAGTTCATTTAAGTTGGAGCTGTTGGCACTGGTATGGGCCATGACCGAGAAATTCTCTGAATATTTGACCGGTGCTGAAGTTTTAGTACTGACTGACAACAACCCACTAGCTCACCTGGAAAATGCCAAGCTCGGGGCGTTAGAGCAGAGGTGGATAGCCCGAATGACTAAGTTCAATTACCGCATTAAGTATCGGTCCAAGACAGAGAACCAGAATGCTGACGGGCTTTCTAGGGTAACCGCCCAGACCCCCACAGTAGACGTGGATCATGAGTTGGAGCATGTGGAGGTGCCCGACTTCAGCAGATTTTCACAGGCCTTGGCCGCCGCTAATCAGTTTGAGATGGAGGGGACTGAAACGGCTCCTTTCTTTGGTCCCTCACGACAGGAATGGGCACAGATACAACAGACCCATGAGGGGCTGGCACAGATGATCAAGTGTGTTGAGAAAGGCCAGAAGCCCTGTAGAGAGGAAAGAGAACGACTGACACGTGAGATATTATCTGTTCTGAGTCAGTGGGAAAAGTTGGAGATGAAAAATGGAGTGCTATGCCGAAAGGTCTATTTACCTTCTGAGATCGACATTCGATACCAAATTGTGGTGCCTAGTGAACTGGCTCGCTCGTTGGCAGTTGAGGCTCATAATAAGAATGGACATTTTGGTCATGAGAAGACCTTTCGTTGGTTACAGCGACTGATTTACTGCCCTGGTCTTCGTCAAATGGTCGAAGAAGTATGCCGCAGCTGTCGAACTTGTGAGATCCATAAGGCAATAGAACAGAGAGCTCCCCTGCAAACCATCGTGACCCAGGAACCTTTAGAAATCGTCATGATAGACTATCTAATGGTGGGCCCATCCAATAGCGGACACCAGTATTGCCTCGTAATGGTGGATCACTTCACCAAATTTGCGGTGGTAACCGCCACCAAGGACCAGACAGCTGAGTCAGCAGCTCGTGCTCTGTGCCAAGATTTCATTCGAGTATATGGGTGCCCCCAACGCATCCACTCCGACCAGGGTGCCTGCTTTGAGGGACACGTAATGAAAGAAGTTCAACGTATCTACGGGATAAAGAAGTCGCACACGACTCCATACCACCCTCAGGGAAATGGGGCCTGTGAAAGATTCAACAGAACTCTGCTACAGATGCTGCGGACTCTGGAGGAAGACAAGAAGTTACAGTGGCCTCAGTTCTTGTCTGAAATGGTGTGGGCCTATAACAATCAGGTCCATTCTACAACGGGGTACTCTCCTTATACACTTCTCTTTGGGCGGTCTGGGCGAAGTATAGGAGAATTACAGTTGGATGATGTGGATGGGTTCCCTCCGAGGGATCCAACCTCTTGGGTGCGGGCGCACCGGCAGAGACTTGAGACGATCCATCGATTGGTGCGGCAGCGCCTGCAAGAACATCCCCATCCTGATAAGACCCCAGTGCAAGAAGCACCATTGCAACCAGGCGACCTGGTGCTAGTTCGTGTCAAGAAACCCCAAGGGAAATTGGAAAGCCGATGGGAGGCTTTGCCGTATCGTGTTGTTGGCCGCAAGTATGCGAATGGGCCAGTGTACCAGGTCCAGAAAGAAGGAACTGATTGTGTTCGAGTACTTCACCGAAATATGTTGCGCCTGTGTCATTCTGAAGGGACAAATCATGATGGGCCTGCCAATGTGAATGAGCTCCCACAGTCAGAGAATGGAGGTGCGGAATGGGCCTCAGACGAGGAGGATGATTGTTGGCCGATCCCTGCTCCTGGGGATGTTCCACCTGTGACTACTGTATCTCCGGCCTGTGCCCCCTCAGGTGCGGAATCCGCTGGTCCTTCTCAGCCCATAGCTGCAGCACCCCATAATATACCACCGGTCCTCAGACGGACCACTAGGCCAAATGCTGGTATTCCCCCTGTTCGGTATGCGCAGGATGAGTTTGTTTGGCCTGCCATACATCGGTATACTACCACCCTGTGCATAAAAGTACAACCCTCTGGATATACAGTCATAGGCAGGGACTGCCAATCTTAAAGTGGGGGGGAATATGTAAGAGACAGCCAATGTTGTCCTAAGCTTCATTTGTCTGTATAAACTGTTAATGTTGAATGTATTTCTGTGATTCTGTTCCTTTAAGACAGCAGCCATTGTAATTGTGACATGATGCTGGAGTGAGCCCCCCCCCCCTTTTATGTCAGCCTGCCTGTTCTGCAGACAGAGTGTGAGCAGAGCAGCAGGAAGTGACAAGACAGAGAGCAGCAGCCATCTTGGCAAGTGTTGTATTGAACTGGTGTGGAGATTTTTCTGTACAGCTAAGCTGTATCTTGGTCCAGAGACAAACAGAGTGTAAAGAGACAACAGGACTAGTGAGTCCACGTGAAAGGAACTGTGCTCAGTGGCTGATCAGTGAGACTGACATTGTGACTGTGTATATGGATACCACAGATAGAGACTCGCAGTGCTGTTGATGTACTGGACAGCACCTGCTAAACCCCGGCTTACAACCCAGCTCAGTGTATGTGTAGGGAACTGCCATTTCTACTAGTATATAATGTATCTGGCTTCTTTGCCCCTGCAGTTTGGCTTCAGAGACCCCAGGCATTTAGTGCAAGTTTTGTTTTGTAAATACAGTGAGTCAGACACATGTGAGGCAGAGCTGCTGGGGGGAGAGATGTGAGCAGAGCTTGCTGAGACAGACATGTTATGTCTGGGGGAGTCTAAGAGCCACTTGTTCCTCTTTACTTCACAGTATATAGTTAGGTATGTGTTACCCCCTATATACTCACAGGACCTAGCTAGTAACCGTAGTTAGGGATCCATATATATATATATATAGTTCAGGGCAGTGATAGGTTAGGCTTCCGAAGGCCAACTAGCTAGTTAGAGGCCCGGTGGCACTAGTAGTTTAGCTGGCAGGTTAAGGACTCAGTGTTAGGGTAGTCAGGCCTGCATCTACTGCCGTCACCGTCGCCCTGTTTGCTGCCTGTGAAGAATCTCACCATCATCATCATCATCATCTCCTGATCGGCTGTCTGTCATCTCCTGGAAGAATCCGAGGATCCACAGTCATCCACAGGGGCCCCTGCATCTCTTCTGTTGCCTGGAGGTATTGTGCACTGGACTCTTGCTATATATCTATATATATACCCGGGTATATAACCTAAGACGGTTGAGGACTTGCTGGTTGTTGTAGTATTGCTGTGTTCTGAGTATATTGTATGTATGTATTATTACCCTGTTGATACTTATAAAGCTACTGTTATAACCTTATGTGGTATCTGTATGTATTCTTCAGACTGTGAGATTAGTACAGTGATCCTTGTTAAGGCTACTAACTGTACTTCATGGGTAAGTCCCAGGAAGAGATCCTCCCTGTAATACAGAGGCTCTATCCTGGGTGGAGGCACTGATATATTTCATATATGTTCCCACTCTTCCCTTCAGCGAAGGCTTCAGGTCCCATTATACACACAGGTCAGCGCCAGAGTCTGTTGCGGGAGGGATAATACTCATACCCCCCCCCCAAATAGGGCTACATTTGGAGGCACTGCTGAGATTTAGAAGTGGGAATAGTCATTGATATGGAGAAGCGATATAGCTCAGAGGGGAACCTCCCACTAGCTACTACATGGGATTACCGACCTCCTGTTCCTCCCCTGGTTCAGGTAAAGGAAGAACCCCGCTCAGCCAGTTACCCCCCCAGTATGGCCGTCGCTAGCAGTTCCTCTAGTGACAGTGCTATTAGCACTTTAGCCAGGCTGACTGAAATGTTAGCTCAGGGCCTGCAGGCCACTCACTACAAGAAACTAAAAGTATTCTCTGGTAATGTCCCAGTACCACAAGGGGAGGAAAACTTTGAGATATGGAAAGAACATACTCTCCAATGCCTGAAGGAATGGTCTTGCTCTGAAGAAGGCAAGCGGCAGCGTATCAGTGAAAGTTTGCGGTCTCCTGCTGCAGAATTGATCCGCTTGTACAGAGACTCTCATGAAGGAGTGAGTGCATTGGACTATATACAAGTACTGTCTGATCACTTTGAGCCATACTATGACCTTGCCCAGATGGTTGCTGATTACCGAATGGTTCGTCAAAAAGAAGGGGAAAATGTCTCTACTTTTATTAACCGTTTACAGCTACTTCTTTCACGTCTGGTGTACCACGCAGCTATATCTACTTCAGAGGTAGACGCTATGAGAACCAGTCAGTTGGTGAGAGGGTTACAACCTCATCATCCTCTTGCTCAAGTACTCAAGGTCTTACTATCTGATAGAGTCCTTCCATTTCCTGACTTAATGAAGTTAGTGAAGAAACAAGAAGCTGACATTAGTTTTAGTACCCCTAAGAAAGCGAAAAGCATCTCTAAAGAAGATGTTGTTCCTAATTCAAACAAGGACAAACCAGCGGAGCGGTCAGAACTTAGACAGTCCGCCACTCCACCCACTGCCACTCAATGGAGGAAGGATGCTACAACCTGTTATAAATGTGGTCAGACGGGTCATACTGCCAGACAGTGTACGGAGGACAGTGAGGGATTGGGACACAGTGCTGTCTTCTCTATTCAGAATCAAAGACACCGAAGGAAGGCGGGCCGAGTAAATACCAGAGGCGCTATCGCGGGCTCCAGGTCCGTTGTCAAAGTCACTGTCAATGGTCATGCCGCTCCTGCCCTGTTTGATACAGGATCTCAAGTGACCCTGATTTATCGCTCGTTCTACCAAAAGTATCTGAGGGATATACCTCTTCAGTCTACAGGACAAATGAAATTGTGGGGGCTTAATTCAGGATCATATCCTGTATATGGCATCCTACAAGTAGTTATAGCTGTCCCTGAATTAGAAGATCAGAGTGTCGCTCCCATGAAGATTACGGCTCTTGTCTGTCCTGATACAGGGGATTCTTGTGCAGCTCCTGTGATACTTGGCACTAATTGTCCCGCAGTGCATTATGCTTTTCAGAAGTTTCTTGGAAGAGATTGGAACCCTGCAGCTCAGCCGGTGAATATATCTTCTGATCTTAGAGAACTCTGTGATGCCCTGTCTACTGGCTATCGACATGGAATGGCATATCATATCGGTGAGAGAACCGTGGAAGTTCCTGCCGGCGGGGAGAGAATTCTGAGAGTAGCCTCCAGCATTGCTCCCGATTTGCTTGAAGGGGGGAGTTATGTCCTTATGGAAACCCCTGAAGAAATGATTAACCAGAATGGCTGGATGGTGATCCCAGAGAGAAAGGACTGGAGAAATAAAGTGGAGTTATCTACCTGTGTGACAGTGAGGAACTGTTCACCGCATCCGATTGTAATTGGACCATACCAGAATGTGGCCCACTGCTACCCTGTGCTTGGAGTAAATCCATACGCTGAAGTGTGCAGGATTCAAATCCGAGATGCAATCCCTAATCTCAATCTTGACTTGAGTGATCCACATTTACCAGAGGCCTGGAATCAGCGACTGACACAGAAGTTGTCTGAATTATCGGAAGTGTTCTCCATGGATGATATGGATGTAGGTTGTGCTAAAAGTGCTCAACACACTTTCCGATTGACCGATTCTACTCCCTTCCGGGAGCGACCACGGAGAGTTGCTCCAAAGGATGTTGATGAGTTAAGACAGACTCTACAGCAAATGAAAGGTCAGGGGATCATTGTGGACAGTAAGAGCCCCTATGCCTCACCTATTGTGGTGGTAAGAAAAAAATCTGGAGCAATTCGCCTATGTGTGGATTACAGAACTCTGAACCGGAGAACCTTACCTGATCAGTATACACTGCCGAGAATTGAAGAAGCTCTGGAAGCTCTGAATGGAAACTGTTGGTTCACAGTGCTGGACCTAAGATCGGGATACTATCAAGTCCCAATGGCACCTGAGGATCAGGAAAAGACAGCCTTCATATGCCCCTTGGGTTTCTTTCAGTTCACTCGTATGCCGCAAGGTACAAAAGGTGCGCCAGCAACGTTCCAAAGGTTGATGGAAAGAGTGTTAGGTGATTTAGTGCCCCGGGAATGCCTTGTATATCTTGATGACATTATTGTGTTTGGAAAGACGCTGGAAGAACATGAAGAACGACTCATGAGAGTACTCCATCGCTTAAAAGAAGAGGGGCTGAAGTTGTCGGCTGACAAATGCAAATTTTGTAGATCTTCGGTCACTTATGTAGGTCATATTGTTTCTGCTGAAGGAGTTGCTACCGATCCTGGTAAGATTGAAGCTGTGGTGAATTGGCCCCGACCGCAAAATATTACGGAGTTGCAATCTTTCTTGGGGTTTTGTGGATTCTATCGACGATTTGTGGAAGGATATTCAAAAATTGCTCGAGCCCTCCTCGACCTGTTGAAGAGTGATGCAGGAGATCCGGGAAAGAAGAAAGGGTCTTCCAAAAGCCTTTTTGGCGATAGGTGGACTGCGGATTGTGAAGAAGCATTTAAGTTGTTGAAGAAGAAATTGACAGAAGCTCCCGTTCTGGCTTATGCTGATGCACATAAGCCATATGTGCTACATGTAGATGCCAGCTTTGAAGGATTAGGTGGCGTGCTGCACCAAGAATACCCGGCCGGGTTACGGCCCATAGCTTTCATAAGTCGAAGTCTTTCTCCCAGCGAGAAAAATTATCCAGTACATAAATTGGAGTTTTTGGCGCTCAAGTGGGCCATTGTTGATAAATTACATGACTATTTATACGGAGCCACGTTTGAAGTAAGAACAGACAACAATCCACTGACATACGTTTTGTCAACCGCTAAACTCGATGCTACAGGACATCGCTGGTTGGCAGCTTTATCCAACTACCAATTCACACTCAAGTATAAATCGGGGCCTAAGAACATTGGGGCAGATGCTCTATCAAGACGGCCTGGATTACCTAGTCCGGAAGTAGTGGATGAATGGGAAGAAGTGCCAAGTCCTGGAGTAGGAGCTTTGTGTGCCATGGCTGCTGTAGTTGAAGACCGAGTAGCCTTTTCTGAAACTCGGCTTATTGACTCTATTGGGGGAGGTCCCGAAGCTGTACCAGACATGTTTGCCTACCCTGCCGCTTTAGGATCCTTTGAGAGTTGTTCTATATCTTCAAAGCGAATGATCTGGAGTCAAAAGACTGATCCTTTAATTGGACCTCTTTATCAAGCAGTGAGTTCTCAAGACAGAGAAATGTTAAAGACATCCCTACCCTCTGAATGCAGTCAACTTCTACGAGATTGGGAGAAGTTTGAAATAGACAATGGCCTACTTTATCGTGTGGTGCTGTATCATGATCACCCTGGAAGGCGCCAACTAGTTATTCCAAGCTGCTTTCAGAAGATGATTTTCCGAAGTCTGCATGATTATCATGGTCATTTGGGACCTGAGAAGACTTATGGCCTAATACAAGACCGATTCTACTGGCCCAAAATGAGAGATACCGTGACTCGTCTGTGTAGGTGCTGTCGCAGATGTTTGCAGAGGAAGACTGTCCCGGTTCGAGCGGCCTTCATGGGACACTTGAAGAGTTCGGGCCCCATGGATCTTGTCTGCATAGACTTCCTTTGTATTGACAACGACTCCAGAGGATTTGGAAATGTATTGGTGGTGACTGATCACTTCACACGATATGCTCAAGCCTTTCCGACTAAGGATCAAAAAGCAGTCACTGTTGCAAGAGTGCTTTGGGAAAAGTATTTTATCCATTATGGCTTACCACACCGGTTGCATTCTGATCAAGGCCGGGATTTTGAGAGTAACCTGATCAAAGAGTTACTTCAGTTGTTGAACATCCGCAAAAGTCGGACGACGCCTTACCATCCAGAGGGAGATGCCCTTCCTGAAAGATTTAACAGGACTTTACTTGATATGCTTGGTACCTTACGAATTGAGGATAAGCGATCCTGGAGTAGAAAAGTGGAGGCTATGGTGCATGCCTATAATAGTACAAGGCACGAGAGCACCGGATATTCACCATACTTTCTGATGTTTGGAAGAGAGCCTAGGCTACCTATTGACATCTTGTTGGGAGTCTCTACCGATGGTATCAGTCATCGAGATCATTACCGATACGTGGCACGTTTGAAAGAAACGCTTAAGAGTGCTTATCAGCTGGCTGAGGAAAATGCGGCCAAAGTGAATGAAGGAAATAAAAGGAGATTTGATCTTCGAGTAAGATACCGAGAATTGAACCCTGGGGACCATGTTCTGCTACGGAATTTGGGAGCATCTGCAAAACATAAGCTGGCTGATCGATGGCGGAGTGAACTCTTTACAGTGGTAGATCGGTTGCCTGGAATACCAGTCTACAAGATAAAAGGACGGGACGGGAGGATCAGGACTTGGCATAGAAATCATTTGTTGCCTGTACCTCAGATTGATGGTATGGATATCTCCAATGATGGCTCGGCCTGCGATTCTCCACAGTCCTTAGCCGATATTCCACCTGACCTTCCTGAAACTCCTGAGAGTGATTGGACTGTGGCTCCTGAAGTTCCTAGATCACCAGTATCTTCTCCTTCAGGGAGACCTATGAACCCTCAAACTCCAGAATTCGTACCTAGATCTGTGTCTACAGATGAGCAGGGATCTAGCTCTCCTACGCCACCAGCACCATCCCCTCCCATGGCAGACAACCCTAGTTTAGGGCCTGGACATGCTAGTTTACCTCAGAGAGAGGTACGGAGAGGAGAGAGAATTAGACACCCTCCACCTATGCTGACATATGATAGTTTGGGGGACCCCAGATTTACTACTCAGCCTCATTTATACCATGCTTGGGTGGGTGCAGTGTCCACTTTGGTCAATATGTTACCAATTTTCGCTCCTGCTGGCATGTATACCTATTAACCTGTTGTGACTCTGTAAATGCAAAAGCAACCATATTGATATTGTCATTGGTAATGTTGACTGTATACTATGACTTTGTATGTCTTTGACGTGACGTAAAGATTTCACCAGAGGGAGAGTGTAGGGAACTGCCATTTCTACTAGTATATAATGTATCTGGCTTCTTTGCCCCTGCAGTTTGGCTTCAGAGACCCCAGGCATTTAGTGCAAGTTTTGTTTTGTAAATACAGTGAGTCAGACACATGTGAGGCAGAGCTGCTGGGGGGAGAGATGTGAGCAGAGCTGCTGAGACAGACATGTTATGTCTGGGGGAGTCTAAGAGCCACTTGTTCCTCTTTACTTCACAGTATATAGTTAGGTATGTGTTACCCCCTATATACTCACAGGACCTAGCTAGTAACCGTAGTTAGGGATCCATATATATATATATATAGTTCAGGGCAGTGATAGGTTAGGCTTCCGAAGGCCAACTAGCTAGTTAGAGGCCCGGTGGCACTAGTAGTTTAGCTGGCAGGTTAAGGACTCAGTGTTAGGGTAGTCAGGCCTGCATCTACTGCCGTCACCGTCGCCCTGTTTGCTGCCTGTGAAGAATCTCACCATCATCATCATCATCTCCTGATCGGCTGTCTGTCATCTCCTGGAAGAATCCGAGGATCCACAGTCATCCACAGGGGCCCCTGCATCTCTTCTGTTGCCTGGAGGTATTGTGCACTGGACTCTTGCTATATATCTATATATATACCCGGGTATATAACCTAAGACGGTTGAGGACTTGCTGGTTGTTGTAGTATTGCTGTGTTCTGAGTATATTGTATGTATGTATTATTACCCTGTTGATACTTATAAAGCTACTGTTATAACCTTATGTGGTATCTGTATGTATTCTTCAGACTGTGAGATTAGTACAGTGATCCTTGTTAAGGCTACTAACTGTACTTCATGGGTAAGTCCCAGGAAGAGATCCTCCCTGTAATACAGAGGCTCTATCCTGGGTGGAGGCACTGATATATTTCATATATGTTCCCACTCTTCCCTTCAGCGAAGGCTTCAGGTCCCATTATACACACAGGTCAGCGCCAGAGTCTGTTGCGGGAGGGATAATACTCATACCCCCCCCCAAATAGGGCTACATATGGATTCGGCAGGACTGTCAGTGTGCTGAGTGGAATCTGCTGTTGGATTACATTGCATTCATTGGGTTTCCCTGTTAAAGAGGACTTCATTTCTCCCAAGATCCTGATAACTGAGGAGAGGACGCTTCACTATAAAAGAAAGGAACGACTTTGGGCCCCACCGCGCGCTTCTACGGACTGTAAGCGGTCCACCTGGACCACTGGGGAAAAGGGGGTGCACCCAAATGTGATGTCAGGGTCAGTTAGGGATAGTTTTGAGTATATTGTTCATTCAGTGTCCATACTGCAGAAGTGGACAGAGTAAAAGTAGAAACCATTGCAGAATTTGCCTTGAAATTGTTCATGCTATATTGTATATTTTGCTTGTCTTTATCCATGTCATTTTACCTTTAACTAGCCTTTATTAACTTATAGTAAATATATATTCTTTTCTTGAACTACCGCGTGTGCGTTCATTTCTGGTTGCGGAGTCCAAACCACCTGCCTTGCTCTCGGTTCACACCGCTCCCACTGGAAACGAGACAAAGAATCAGCAACGTCATTTTTAACCCCCGGAACATGCACTGCCACCACCCATGCATTCAGGCACAAGCAACGCAATACTAAACGCTGAAGCAACTTGATAACTGGAGGAGAAGACGCAGTCACATTATTAATGGCCGACACAACTGACATGTTATCACAATGAAACCTAACTTTTTTATCCTGGAACGCCCCACCCCATATGGACACCGCGACTACAATTGGGAATAACTCAAGTACAGTCAAATTCCGCGTCAGACCTTGTTCACGCCACGACGCAGGCCAAGGAGCGGCGCACCACTGCCCCCTGTAATAGGCACCAAAACCGTGGCCCCCTGCCGCATCCGTAAAGAGGTCACAATCGAACACATCGATCACTGCTGACTGGACCAGCGATCTACCATTGAACTGGTCTAAAAATGTGTCCCATACTGCCAGGTCCTCCCGATGCATCACCCCCAGCCGAATAAAGTGTCGTGGATTTGACACCCATTTCATGGCCCCTGCCAGCCGGCGACAAAAAATCCTACCCATGGGGATAATGCGGCAGGCAAAATTTAAACTGCCTAACAATGACTGGAGGTAGCGCAACGTAATTTTTCGCATGTGACGAGCACACCTCACCCTCTCCCTAAGATCAACCAGCTTGTCACCAGGCAACCGGAACTCCATTGCCACAGTGTCAAGCTCTATGCCCAAGAAACTCAATCTAGTGCACGGACCCTCAGTCTTTTCCGGTGACAACGGTACCCCAAACTTACCGGCGACCCACTGCGTGGTTGCCAGCAAAACCGCGCATACATCGGAGCCTGCCGGACCTATACAGAGGAAATCATCGAGGTAGTGTATCACTGACTCAACCCCCCGACACCTCCCGAATTACCGACTCTAAAAAGGTGCTGAACGCCTCAAAGTATGCGCACGATATTGAGCAACCCATAGGAAGGCAACGATCCACGTAATACCCGCCGTCCCAGTAGCAGCCCAGTAACCTAACGCTGTCAGGGTGTACCGGCAGCAACCTGAACGCCGCCTCCACATCCGTCTTAGCTAAGAGGGCCCCTGGACCGCAACGCCGTACCCAATGCACAGCTGCATCAAACGAGGTATATACTACCGAACAAAGCTCGGGTGCAATACCATCGTTGACCGACGCTCCTTTGGGATAAGACAAATGATGTATGAGCCGAAACTGATTCGGCTCCTTCTTCGGCACCACCCCCAAAGGAGATACAATTAAACCTTCCAAAGGGGGTGATGCGAAGGGGCCCGCCATGCGCCCCAAGGCCACCTCCTTCCCCAGTTTTTTGGACACCACCCCCGAGTGTTCCGCTGCCGACCTCAAGTTAGTTATACAAAAGGGGACTGTGTGCGTCGGCAGGGGAATCCTAAAACCCTCCCTAAAACCTTCTACCAGAAACTTTGCACTCTCCCTGTTAACATAACTATTTAGGTACGGAAGCATGGCTTCCAGCTTCACCGGCGTCTGCCCCTTGTCCACTATTAGGCAAGGCCTTGGTCCTTTGTTTGCGCAAGCAACGTGCCGCACCATGGGACACCCCTCCGCAGAATGAACAGGCATGTTTGAATCTACAGTTGAAGCCAAATTTACATTGGGCTTCATTGAACTGCCAACACAGCCCGTAACGTTGCTGGGCCTGTGCACCTGCCCCCCCTGAGCCGTAACTGAGACCACCATGGCCGGTTCCACCGGCCGCCCCAGGAAAGGACTGGCCAAAGCGAGCTGGCGCCATAACCCGAAGCCACAAACCTATATCTTTCTGGTCCCACCGTATGCTGGGCCGAACCGCCTTACGCTGACGGAACTGCTCATCATACCGCAGCCATGTCTGACCCCCATACACCCGATATGCCTCACCTATAGAGTCCTGATAGCAAAAAAAAAAAAAACCCCGAACAGTTGTCAGGAGCCTTTTCACCAATGACACTTGCTAAAATGGCAAAGGCCTGAAGCCAATTAGCAAAAGTCTGTGGAATCAGGCGCCACCTACGTTTTTCTTCCTCCTCTTTTTTGCTATCCTCCTTCTTACTCTTATCTAAGTTAAATTTAGCTAAAGGGAGCAAGGAGAAGATTTCGACGTACTCGTCCTTCCAAATCTTCTCCCTCACTTCCTTTTTTAAATGCTCACCGAATCAACCTTCTCTTTATCTGTCTGGACAGACACTGTGACACCCGCCGGAGCCCCTACCACCGGCGCACTCTGTGACGCTACTGACTGAACCGCAGGAGGGACCCACGCCGCCACCGGGGAACCACTAACACTCTGTTCGCAGCGCGACAGTAGCTCCCTCACGCTACCCAATAGCTCCCTAATCCCCTCAGAAGCTACACCACCACCCACTGGGGACTGCGGCCTATCTATCCCTAACCCCTGGGACATTAGAATAGGAGGAAACGGACACGACAATGAATGGTACTCACCAGACTGCGTAGGTGCTGTGGGCCCACCAGTCGACGGTCCTGCATCCTGCTGACCTGGGTCGCTGTACAGGAGAACGCTGGCGCCTGTTGATTGTTGAGAACCATCCCGCTGACAGCTGCAGCACGACCGACATCCCTGGGAAGGTTGACCTGCACCCGCGTATGCACTTGAAACCACTGGATGCACCTCGGACCGGGGCTGTGGTGCCGTGAAGGAGGGGCCAGCGCCGTGCTGCTCGTCGTTCAGAATTTCCCGCTGCTGTACCGAGGGCACTTGGAAAGCCGGAACCAACGGGACTTGAAGACACAGTCCCCCTCCCGCTGGAGCATCACAGGAGGGGACCGCTGCACCACGTGCTGTAGCCATATGGAGACTGGATGTGGAGGTCCCCCCACTAAGGCCAGTGGCAGGGATCTCCACCTCCGCAGGGGCCAGGCGACTGGCAGGATTCCTCCCAGACCGGGACCTCCGCCCCTGAGCAGTGGAGCGGGGTGCCCGGCCTGGAGGGGCCCGAGAGGGACTCCTATGTCGCCGGGCCCTAGGGGGCTCATCAGGGCTCAAACGTGCTGGCGGGCGAGTCCTGCGTGGCCGCCGCCGCTCAGACGCCTCCGGGGGTAGTGAAGGGTTAATGGGGGGGGGGGCGGCAGGCTGCATAATATCAGCCAGCCGCTCCTGCAGCCAGGCCTCACCATGGACGCCGGCAGCAGCTCTGATCTGCTCCAGGATGGTATCGAGGGATGCCATTACAGTGAAAAGGTCGGGGGGAGGGAGCTGACCGCTCGTTAGCATGCCGCGCAGCTCCGGAATGGCCGCTTCCCGGGCCGCGCGGCATAGTCAATTCGAACGGGGTTAAGCCCCGCCCCCCAATTCTTCGCGCCCTAGCGCGTTATTGGTCCCCCTACAGCCCGCCCCCAGTCAAGATCCCTGCGCTTTACTGCGCAGCGCTCCGGTCTCCCCTTCCGGATGTAAAAACCCAATGGGCGGTCTGGAAGTGGTTAAAAAATGTCTGTTAGTGCTATTAATGGGTTAATAATTGCACCATATACCTTTAGCAGTGTTTTGAGTGATTTCTGGGTGTCTCTGGGAGCTCCTGGTATCTTCTGCATTTGTTTACATGGTTCAGCTTCCTGCTATGTAACTTCCACACTAATCCCTCTCACCTCACTCCCCACCTTCTTCTCTCCCTCCTCCCATACACTTCCTCCTTGTCTCTCTAGCTATCCCGCCCACTACTTGCTCAGCCCAACCCCCGACACCATTATATAATTACCTCTATTCCTTCTAGGCTTCTTCCTGCGGGACAGCCCATCCTTCTTTTCTGACTGCCGGCGCGTGCTACAGTTCCAGAGCTGCTCTCTGCTCTGCAGCAACGATCCACCTCTACTGCCCAGCGCTGGTACAATAGCGAGCGCTGGCAGTCAGAAAAGAGGGAGGAGCCGTGATTGAATGGCACAGATGTCATCCATGTGCTGCCCATGCTTCCACTGCCCCATTCATTGGGGCCAGTAAGCACGGTTCACAAAACGGACAGGAATAGGACCTGTCCTGAGTTTTGCTTTCGGCTCCATACACCGGACTGTGAAAACACATGGTTGTATGTATGGGGCCATACAAATAAATGGATGTGCACATTCAGTGTGCTAGCCGTGTTTTTCATGTGTGCATGAGGCCTTAGACTGGGAGAGATTTATCACACCAAGTACAACAATTTTCTACAAAACATGAAATTTCTTGTGATAATTCTGTTTTTTCACCACTTTCACTCCTTTCCTGGAAGGGGGTATGGTGAGGAGCGCAACTCGTGTGGGCCACTGGTGTAAATGATCCATGAAACCTATACCAGCTACAACCTGGAGTAGACTTCAGTGCCATTGCATGGTCTGGCCGAGGGTGCACTTGATTTATGAGGAGGCATGCACCTTCTCATAAACTACTGTAAACATTTCCTCTGTCAATGTAGGACATAAGAAGACTTCTGCCCCATTCATCTCAAAGTTACTAAACAATGGCACAAAGAAAGACTAAATGAAATATCTGACTTATCTGAATATCCACTAAGAAGGAATACTGATGACACCACAAGAACTGGTGACAGATATACTTTACTATGCAAGTGTAGATTTAGCAAATATGATCCTATATTTTATGAGTTAAATCCAAATTCTGTGTCTTGAAATTTTTCACAATAGCAGAAAATGTGAAGGCTGCGTCTTTATCTGTTACTATTCTTGAATGAATGCCTTAATGTCAAAATTGCAGTTTCTTTTTATTGCAAAATGTTGCGCTTTCTGATAGTAGAAATTGGATGTGTTGGGCTACTCTATGGCCATCTATCATGCAAAAATAGAACCTTTATCAACTACAAAATAAGACATGTAAAGAAAAGACATTCGCAATTCACAGAGGTTTTAACAAGCCGCCTTGGTCAGATAACAAAATCATTAAAATGTAACTAAAAGGATGTTCACTTTGCTGTTAAATATTAATGGCTCCATTGAAAAAGAACATTTTATTCTTTAAAGGAATAGAAAGGAAGAGTAGATTTGCAACGGCATCAACTACTACCACTTTTAGCAATTTATGTAGGATATGCAGGTGCAACAACTACTGTATTTAAAGGGATTGTTGGAGAAAAAAAGTCTATTGTACCACTCATGTCTATGGGCTGTGTCTGGTATTACAGCTCACCTATACTCACTTAAAGGGATTCTATCATTGGGAAACCCTATTTTCACTAACAGCACGTCGGAATAGCCTTTAGAAAGACTATTCTTCTTCTACCTTTATTTTTGTGCTCTACACCGCTGTTTTGTAGAATTTTCTTTTTTATGCAAATTAGTCTTTAGAAAGCACAGGGGGCATCCCCTGTGCTCACGTCACACGCTCTTCGGAAGATCCAGCGCCTCCTCTCCGTAGCGTCAGCACCCACCCATCATGTATGTTTGGGATCCAAATCCTGCGCATGCTCAGTTGACTCTGCCATTCTGCCGATTGCGCATGTCCAGTCAGCCATTTGGACGTCAAAGTGGCAGAGCCGACTGAGCATGCGCGGAATTTGGATGCCGAACAGACACGATGGGTGGGTGCTGACGTTGCGGAGAGGCGGCGCTGGATCTTCCGAAGAGCGTGTGACGTGAGCACAGGGGACGCCCCCTCTGCTTTCTGAAGATTCATTTACATAAAGAAGAAAGAAGAAAATTCTCCAAAATGGCGGTGCAGAGCACAAAAATAAAGGTAGGAGAAGAATAGTCTTTCTTAAGGCTATTCCGACATGCTGTTAGTGAAAATAGGGTTTCCCAATGATAGAATCCCTTTAAGTGGGATCTGCCAAACCAATATTAGTGCGGTGCAGCAACTTTTAATAGGGATAGAACCATACCTTTATGGGTATAAACCTTGTTATAAATATGCAAATCAGCTGCCAAGTGCACTGGGTACTGGGGCCAGATTTGGGAGAATTGGGGTAGCCTGGTTAACACCTGGCATCAGGTGATTTACAGAAGAGCGACACTCAATTCTCCTGTGGTGCAACCTATGGGTTCTGCCTATAAGGAGTTATTGAGTGATCTAGCTTCCCGAAGACACAAGGGCATGGACTGTAGGAAGACCAGCATCAGTTAAAGCAACACAAACCTTCAATACAGCATACAGTGAAAGTGATATACCTAAAACATGCAAATAAGCCTCTACGCATGGTATAATAGTCCTAACGATGAACTCTTGCTATGCCACATTGTGACACACTGTGCCAAATTGCATGCACAGTGCGAGTAGTAGTTTAACCCCTCCTATGCTCAACTGCCCAACTACTTGTGTGGAAAGGGAGCAGAACAGCCAACTGTTCAAGGTGTGCATCCACACCAACTTACACTCCTATTAAATGCCCCTACTCAGCATTATTATTGGTTTAGGAGGCATTTTGGACCTGGAACACTCCCTTCATTTGGGACTAAGCTGCACTACTACAAATACAAAAAAAACTAATCTAAAGACAACTTGTCCTTGTCAATGTGACCTGTGCTCCAAAAAATGTAAACCCTTAACTACTCTTGGCAGGAAAACAGCAAATATGAATTTGTTTGGAACGGGAGTTGGAAAGTATGATATGAGTATGTGAGAATCCTAAAAAAAAGAAAATATTGTTTGTCTTTGTACAATCTGCTCTTTAGTGACAAAGTATTTGGCCAGAATACAAAACCATTGAAGTGTTCAGTACATTTTATCTAGTAAGAAAATGTTTACCTTCAATACAAGAGAGAGCACAAGAACACTTGTAGTGGTATGATGGTATGTCACCTGTACTCAGGACACCAGTGCTACATAAATCCTATACTAGAGTTGTAGCATTATAAGACCAACATTGTCTGTTCACACTCTTTAGGCCTTCTTGCAACTAAGCAGCACCTGTGTGTCAAGATGGACCAGGAATCAGAGACTGGTGGAGACACGGGCAATATGAACAGGAGCTGAGGGGATCAATGAGGTTAGTATTGCATCTTTTTTTAAATCAATCATGACCCTTGTGTAAAAAAAAAAATTTTAATACTAGAACTATGGTCAAACCATATCAGGTTGGATTCACACCTGCTCCTGGTTTCTGTTGGGGGACTCTGTCCCCCATTCCGCTTGAAAAATATGGAGAGAAAAGTCCTGCATTAAGCGGATTGGGTTTCCGTTTTTTGGAAACCCGAGCACTGATGTGAACCTAACGTCACTTGGGGCTAATACCAGGAAAAAAGTCGTATCAATATATCAAATCTTTAATAGACTTTTTAATTTTAAGTATTCCATATGGCGCCACTCCATCTGCTGTATTTTAAAGTGGCCTGCAACCTACAAATGGTTGGGAACCTCTGCCTTAGACTGCAAGGACATGTCCAAAAATGTCCCACACTGCACCAAAGATGTACTAAATTGCACCAAAGATGCGCCATGTTAACACCAGTGTCTAGCCACAATATTATATCTGGGCCCATGTAATTTTTCCTAAAATGTTGATGTTTTTAACTGTACAGATGTTTCTACCCATACGTTATCTCTAATTTGGTTAAAGGGAGTCTATCATCAGGAAACTCAATATCAAGTTAACCACAGTACATAATACGGGACATTACTCTTAGATCACGCTTCCTGGTGACACAATCCCTTTAGAGGCCTCTGATTTCTTATTAAACCAATTTGAAGGGGTTTTCCATTCTAAAGCTACTGAGAACTCTCCTAAATATTGGTCACAAATTTCAGATTTGTTGGTGTCTGGCTCCCCATCGATCAGCTGTTCTCATTAGCTAGCATGCTGTGATATTTTATTAAAAGGCTAAAAATACTGACCTGTCCTAAAGATAAGTCACTAATATGAGATCTGTGGGAGTCTGATGTCCGCCACTCCCAGCTGATACACAGAGAATGGAGCAGGAAGCAGACAGCTCTGTTCTCTGTGCGTAGTGATGGAATCACATCACTGTAGATTAGGTCCCACTGAAATGATTGGGCGTTGATCTGCAGTAACCTGGTCTGGCCACTACACAGAGAACAGCACTGTCTGCTTCCTGCTCCATTGTCTGTGTTTTTTTAATATTTTATGCCACTTCATAGTCCAGGGCCCAGTAGCTGCTTCTACCGCTGCACACCCTATAGCTATGCCCCTGGTTACACCACATTGTAAAGCTCTACTGATGTGTGATGGATTTATATAAATCAGTAGAAATAATATATGACAGTGCAGTCATGTAAAGTCTCAGATGCAATAACATAGCAATGAATTACCTTGAAATAAGGGTATCTGAAAGCTGCATAATCACATGCTGAATGAATCAAGGACAGTAAGAAAAACGTCTATTTTTGTTATTCTGAACTGATAAATATTTGCATTGCATCTTCTTTCACATCGGTTATTTTTCTACTGAAAAGCTGCAGAATATTTACTATTAAATAGCTGTGTAGTCTATTGTTGCCGGCTGCCAACCTCTGTGTAATCACCAATAAATATGAGAAACACGTTGTTCCTGTGAGTCTACAGTCTTCAGAACAACAGCCTGGAGTACTGGAGAAAGCAACTGCTTCATTTTACACCGAGACAAGCTCCTGCTGCAAGTCGCCTTATATATTCCCGTCATCTGCGCAAATGTAATCAGCACCATGGCATTACCCCGGCTGCTTTCCCATCTTACTTTCCTGAGAATGCTAAAAAGTACAGCCATTGCCTGCAGCTCTGCTCCCGGGATCAAAGATCTGCTCTTCTTGGTTGCGTGTGACCAGCTTTGCTTGGTCTCCAGCTCAGGTCACTCCAAATAATGGATTATGAGATAGCAGATACTTACATACAAGCATTAACTATTCCATACTATAATAATAAGCGCTATTTATAAAGCACCAATATATTCCGCGGCACTTTACAATTCAGCACGTACACATAAGGACAAACTCAGACATTAGAGAATTAAACAAAACAATACAAATGCTACTCACAAGAGCTTACAATCTATGAGGAATGGGGTGACACAAAAGGTAAAAAGTGATTTTTTTTTTTTTTTTTTTACAATGGTCCGGCTATTTTTACAAAAACAGGGTATTATATAAAAAGCTGCATGAACCAGTGACCAGTCAACTGTGTGCACAGTGTGTATGGGTAAAGGGATAAAGGGATCTGGTTCTAAGGAATAGAATAGTACAAGCCCAATTCCAAAAAAGTTGGGCTGCTGTGTAAAATGTAAAGAAAACAAGAATGCAATGATTTGGAAATCTCATGTAACCATATCTGTGGTCAGATGTGTCAAAAGTTGAAATTCTTTATGGAAACAGACGCTGTATATAAAAATCTGCATGAACCAGTCACCAGTGAACCAGTTACCAGTGCCGTGTCCTGCAGACTCAATAGGAGAGGGACCATCCATCTTGTTATCAGCGCACAGTTCACAAGCCTGCATCTCTGATGGTATGGGGCTGCATTAGTGCCTATGGCATGGGCAGCTTACACATCATGAAAAGCACTACAAATACTGAGCAGTATATAGAGGCTTTAGAACAGCATATGCTCCTATCCAGACAAGGTTCCCTTCCGGGAAGGCCTTGCATATTATAGCAAGATAAGGATAAAACACATACTGCATCCATCACAAGAGCATGGCTCTTGTGAGTCCGGGTGCTGAACTGCCCAGTCCAGACCTTTCCGCAATAGAAAACAATTGGCACATTAAGAAACATAAAATCCAGCAAAGAAGACCGAGGACTGCTGAGCAGCTAGAATCCTACATCAGACAAGCATGGGACAACATTCCTCTCCAGCAATTGGGCTTCTCACTTCCTAGACATTTACAGACTGTTGTAAAAAGAAGAGGGGATGCTACACAAGGGTAGACATGGCCAGTTGCTACCATTAAACCTCAATATTTGTTTAGAAAGTAGTCAACTATGAACATTTAGCTTGATGTTTCTTAATGTGGTACTATTTTCTACAGGAATACAGTAGTTCTTGTGAATGCACTGTACAAATCTGCAAAGTAAGAATGCTTTCAGAAATAGAAGTGTTAATAATTTATTTTTGTCAATGAACAAGATGAAGTGAACGAAGAAAAGATAAATCTAAATTCCATCAATATTAGGTGCGACCACCCTCTGGAGCAGGAGTCTTGGAAGTGATGACATGGCCCCCACAGAGCCCTGATCTCAACATCATCCAGTCTGTCTAAAATTAAATGAAAAGACATTAAAGTGCTGGATCTGCCTGAATGAACACTATTAAAAATATAAATATTACTATTAGTTTAAAGAGGACCTTTCACGTTCTCATGTATATGCGGTTTTACATACCGCTAGAAAGTCGACAGCACGCTGAATTCAGCGCACTGTCGGCTTTCCCGTTATGTGCCCCGGGGCTGGAGATATCGGCAGTCATAGTTTCACCGTTCACCATCAGAAGGGCGTTCCTGACAGTCTAGCTTGTCTGTGAGGAACGCCCTCCCTGACTATACTCGCCCATAGACTTGTACTGGGGGGGGGGGCATTCCTCACAGCTCAGCGTCATTGCTGGGCTGTAAGGAACGCCCTCCCTGACTGTATTCCTCCATAGTACTGCCCTCCACAGCCAAGTACTGTCAGAGGGGGCGTTCCTTACAGCCCAGTGATGACGCTGAGCTGTGAGGAACGCCCCCCCAGTACAGGGCTATGGATGAGTACAGTCAGGGAGGGCGTTCCTCACAGCGCAGTTAGACTGTCAGGAACGCCCTTCTGACAGTGAACGGTGAAACTACTACCGCTGATATCTCTAGCCCCGGGGCACATACCGGGAAAGCCGGCAGTGTGCTGAATTCAGCACGCTGTCAGCTTTCTAGCGGTATGTAAAATAACATATACATGAGGACGTGAAAGGTCCTCTTTAATTAAATTTTAGGGCATAAAGCCAATATAACAAAAAAATCATGCTTGGCCAACTGATGTCCTTACAGAACGACTATACCCTCTAGATGTGCATGTATATTGTGTAGCATGCATTGCACAATCTGGGTAGCTAGATGGACCTTCAAAAAATCAACAAAACATGATTATTCTGTACATGCAGTGTGTTGCTGACATTTATATCTCTAGAAATAGTCAGTCGTAGTTGTCTGATAAATCACTAATGTACCTATATGTATCACCATATATACAACTACCTAGTCCCTCCCACCACAAAATTGAAGTACAGGAGTTCATCAGAAGTACTACCTATAGAGGTCAGAGGTCTGTACTAAATTATAAACTCATTCTATAATTCCCCTCCATATTCTGCCAGCATTTGTATTGTGCCGGCACTTATATATGGTCTCCTGTGCTTAGTACTCCAAGATGTTTGGAACAACCTCCCTGCTGAGCTCCTTCAAACATTGTCTGCAAGTGTACCGAGAAGAATGAGTGTAATTTAGATTTCTCTTTTATTCATTCACTTAATTTTATTAATTGACAAAAATAAGCTGTTAACACTTCTATTTTTGAAAACATTCTTACATTGCAGCATTTTTCGATACTTGCCTAAAACATTTGCACAGTATTGAAGCCCTTGAGACCAAATAAACTGCAGGATCCTGAAAGGACAAAATATATTATTTAGGTAAAGTCTTCAAGACAACCCATGTTCATATGCTCATGAACCCAATTTCAATTCAGGATTACCCTTTATGAGCCGGTATGGTTTACTCTTTGGTGTACATGAGCTGTCCATGTAACTCACTTAAAATTATTCATTGACTACCTGCCATGTAAGGCTACATTTCACCTGGAGCAAGGAACAGCTTCCAGCTATTTGCAAGGTTGCCAGGATCTGTATAGCAAACGATCTGAAGATTCCCATGGCAGCTTCAATAGTATATGGTTTCCTCAGATGAGAAAATACTTTTAGGCTAAAGCCCCATGTTGCAGAAACGCAGCGTTTTTTTGTTTCAAATTTTGCTGCAGGTTTTTGAGTCAGGAGTGGAATAAACAGAAGGGAAACGTTTAAGAGCTTCCTTTATATTTTCCATTCCCTTTCAAACCACTCCTGACTTTGGTTCAAAAAACCACAGCAAAATATGAAACAGAAAACGCTGTGTTTCCGCAACGTGGGGCGTTAACCTTAAAGTGATATTCTCATCTCAACCTTTTATGGCTGCGATGAGTATTCCTACAACTCCGGTCACCTAATCTATCTTTAAAATAAAGTAATTGTGGTGCAATTGGATCTGTAATGTCCCCCAAAAGGACCATTGCTAAGGACTAGACTGCTTTATTAATGCTTACCTGGTTTTATAATATTTTGTGATATTTTGCACTGATTTTATACTGCTGACTTTTTGTACTATTCAGCTTTATACTGGACCCTTAGGAGTTAGCCATTTTTGTGCTGCTGTGCAAACAGGGGTGACTTCTGCTTGGGGTGTCTATAAGGTGGGAGGCGTTTAGTAGTTACTCAAAAACCCCAGCTTTTAGCCAATGAGTTACTTTCAGTTCCAATTAGTTTATATTGTAGCTAGGTGTAGTCAAGGGAACAAGCTTGTGCAAGAGCACCCTGCATTTTCCCAAGAGTGGTTGGAAAGAGTGGACCAGGTGCCAAGTGTCACACTAGATCACCACCATGGTGAAAGTGTCAGAGGATATGAAGAAGGGGGAAGACCAATAGCCACTCCTATCCATGTGTGTAAAGTGCCATACCTGTAGAACCTGCTGCTGTAAGTGAATTGTGCCTTGTGCCATGTTGCCTCATAACTGGATGAACCTTGACAGGTAAACTGTGCCACAAGCTACACCCATTTCATCTGCCAGCCTGTCTCCTGTGCATTTATTCGCACCTAACACCAACAGCACCCCAAAAAAAACATCACACAGGAGAAAAGTAACAAGGAATGCCCCAAGGAATTTGTCAACATCTCAGTGAGAACCTCTCATCACCGTGCCACCTCAGGGCCTGTAAGAGGATATGACACCATAACCAGGGACGGTTTTAGACAAAGTGGGGCCCTGGGCAAAAATTAAAAGCGGGGCCCCAAATGCTGATATGCAAACAACACCATCGTCTTGCAGTGGCAACCCCTATAATAACGCCTCCTTTCTGCCAACAGAAAAGTAACAACAAGCCCCATTTTACCACACACAATTCAAATGAGCACCTTTGTACCACCTATTAGATTTTTGCACCCAGTCATCAGTTATTATAATAATAATAATAATAATAATATAGTCCTTTAATAGTCCCACAATGGGGAAATCCAGTGTGTTACAGCAGCAAAGATAAGCAGATACAAATACAACATATACAGGAATGTTCCAAGGTAAGAGGCATTACATTGATAGTAGACAGCGCCTCCTTATAAACAATAGTCCCTGCTTATAAATAATCTTACACCTTTATCAGTAATAGCTCCCTTATAAATGATAAATAGTGCCCTGTATCAGTAATATCCCCCCTTATCAGTAACAATCACTGCTCCCTTAAAAATAATAGCCCCCTCATAAATAATAGTTACCCTTATAAATAATAGTCCCCATTATCACTAATAGCCCCCTTTATAAATAAGCCCACTTAACAATTATACCCCCCTTATAAATAGTTCCCCTCTTATAAATAATAGCTCCACCCTTATATTGGATGCCTTATATATAATAGTTCCCCCCTTATAAATAATAGCCCGTCTTATAAATAATAGTTCCCCCTTATAATAGCCCCCTCATACTTAAGTTTCCCAATTATATATAGTAACCCACCCTTATATATAATAGTTCTCCGTTATACAGTGTCGTACTGAAGGGCCTTTGGCCCACCAAAGGAACTTGTTCTGGGGCCCCACCCAACAGCTTCCTGCTAATAGCCTACACCATGGCTCCTTCACTGAAGTCTTACATATGTGCTGACTATCCTGTGTTACTGAGTATGTTCCCAGTATAGTCAGCCCCTATAGTACTGTGCAGGCCCCAATAACTCCATGGCCAGCTCATGCACAGTACTGTATGGGGAATGACATGGCCATGGAGCACTACACGTATGTGCAAGATTATAGTGAGGGAGCTGTGATGCAGACATATTACACAGGGCTGCCAGCAGGAATTGTGAGCACCCCCCCCCCCCACAGTATAATGCTCCACATCAGGCATGTCAAACTCAGGGTAACCCGAGGGCCACATGAGTAACAAGAGGTTGTTGCGAGGGCCGCACACAGCAGCTAATGTCACACACGTATTTTAACAGCAGTCATGAAAACAAGATATGAAGTAGTAATATGTAACAGCAACATATATTTGCAGTGCGCAACAGCAACTAATATATTTAACAAAAATACAGCAATTAAAAACTAAACATTTATTTGCTATCATTTTTTTCAATCATTTTTAGTGTTTTGTCCTGAGGCTTGACACCTCTTTGTGCTAACAATTGTTGGTATATCAGGCTGAAATGACACTTGCTTGGACTTTGCCTGTGCGGCAGTGGGTCCCTTCTTCCTCAGCACGGTCACAGTATCCCAGTCACTCTCAGCCACGACTCTTCCTCCGCTCACAACAAAACTGACTTAGGTGATCAGCAGCCACGCGAGCCGCAGATGTACAAAACTCACGATCAGCACTTCCGGGTCGTCATTCATTGGCCCATATCCCTGCATATGACCTGCTTACGTGATCAGCAGCCGACCAAAGTACACACGTCATGGATTGACACGGAGCTAGTTGGTCGGCTGCTGATCACGTAAGCAGGTCATATGCAGGGATATGGGCCAATGAATGAAGAGCCGGAAGTGCTGATCGTGGTTTTGTACATCTGCGGCCCGCACAAAAGTCTCAAACTTTGTCTCTAAACTTTAGAGACAAAGTTTGAGACTTTTGTGCGGGCCGCAGATATGCCTGTAAAGGGCCGCATGCGGCCCGCGGGACGCATGTTTGACATGCCTGCTCCACATGGTATATAATGCTCCACAGTATAAAATGCTCTCCTGAGCCCTCCAGTTTCCCCACATGGTATATAATGCTCAACAGTGACCCCACACAGTATAAATTGCTCTCCTCAGCCCCCCATTGTGGTCCCACATGGTATGTATGGCTCCACACAGTATAATGCTCCACAGTGGCCTAACACAGTATAACATGCTCCATAATGACCTCCACACAGTATAATATACTCCCCAGAGGGGTTCCCCCAGTATAATGCTCCACAGTGGTCCCCCACAGTATAATATATTCCCCCCAGTCCCCCCCAGGATAATGCTCTACAATGGCCCCACAGAGTATAATATGCTCCCGAAAAGCCCCACACCATATAATACACTCCACAGTGGTCCCACACAGTATAACAGGCTTCCCACACTGTCCGTTCTCCCAGTATAAAGCTCCACAGTGGCCCATAGTATAATATGCTCCCCAGAGGGCCCCCGCTAGTATAATGCTCCACAGTGCCCCCTCCAGTATTTTGCTCCACAGTGGCACCACACAATATATTATGCTCCCCAGAGCGTCCCCCCAGTATAATGTTCCACAGTAGGCCCCACGCAGTATAATATGCTCAACAGAGGGCCCCCTAGTATAATGCTCATTAGTCCCCCCCCCGAATAATGCCCCACAGTGGCGCCACACAATATAATATGCTCTGCTGATGGCTCCCCCCAGAATAATGCTCCACAGTGACCCCACTCAGTATAACATGATCCAGAATGGCCTCCACAAAGTATAATATACTGCCCAGAGAGGTTTCCCCAATATAATACTCCACAGTGGCCCAAAACAGTATAATATGCTCTCCAGAGCCCCCCCCCCAGTATAATGCTATAATGCTCCACAGTGGCCCAAAACAGTATAACATGCTCTCCAGAGCCCCCCCAGTGTAATGCTCCACGGTGGCCCCGCACAGTATAATATACTGGGGGGCCCCTCTGGAGAGCATATTATACTGTGTGGGGCCACCGTGGAGCATTATATGCGGGGGGCTCTGGAGAGCATATTATACTGTGTGGGGCCACTGTGGAGCATTATACTGGGGAGGGGGCCCTCTGGAGAACATGTTAGATTCTGTGGGGCCTCTATGGAGTATTATAAAGTGGGGGGGGGGCTCTGGAGAGCATGTTATATTCTGCGGGGCCACTTTGGAGCATTATACTGGGGGGCCCCTCTGGAGAGCATAATGCTCCAAAGTGGCCCCACAGAATATAACATTATCTCCAGAGCCCCCCCCCCCCCCCACACACATTATAATTTTCCACAGAGGCCCCACAGAATATAACATGCTATCCAGAGGGCCCCTTCCCCAGTATAATGCTCCACAGTGGCCCCACACAGTATAATATGCTATCCAGAGGGGGCCCCCAGTATAATGCTCCACAGGGGCCCTACAGTGCTATTATTATATTATATTCTGGGGTCTCTTCAGACCCCAGAGTATAATAATCGAAAGCCCGGGGAAAGTAAGGTAAAATAACAAACAGTTATACTCACCTTGCCTTACCTCTTCTGGGCCTCCTCACTCTGCTCCGCTATCCCCGTCGGCACTGGCTTCTTCTTCTCTGCGGCTGACGTCACGCGTTGTGGACGTCACCGCTGAGGCCTGTGATTGGGCCTCAGCGATTACGTGAAGCACGCTGTCAGCACGCCCCACGTGACCGCTGTGGCCAGGCCTCAGCAGTGATGTCCGGAACGCTAGAAGATGACGTCGGATGCCAGGACAGGTGAGTAAAAATGTTTGTTATTTTTACTCACCTCGGAAAGGGGCCCTGCGGTCCCTTTCTGTTATTGCTTTGGCCGGGCCTGACTCCGGGATCCGGAGTCATCAGGTTCCGGATCCCGGGGGCCTCTTTGGGGACGGGGCCCTGGGCAATTGCCCAGTTTGCCCCCCCCCCCTAACGCCGGCCCTGACCATAACCACCATGACCAAAGTAGCCACCATCTTGGGCTTTTTCTATCTGCTCCTATTCCACACTGCTGGCCCCCGGCATTGCAGACTTGTCATGTGTAATCTGATAAGCCTTTCCCAAAAAAACTTTGGCTTTCCTGATGGCACATGATGAAATCTGATCCTGTTCTTAGCACTAAATACGATGTTCTCGTCAGGACCTGAGTCACATCCACATTAAAGGTAATGTTCTAGGTTTACATATAACCATAAAATTTTACGTTGTTTTCTTTGAACCATTCAATGTGTTTGTGAATTCTTATAAATGTACAATGACTAATGGTCATATCATATCTAAAATAGATCATTAAGTGAAAAAGTGAATGATAGATGGCTCCCATTGTTGTTTATGCTGATGTTGCAGAGAAGAACCCATTATACTGAAGGACAGTCATAATTCTTCAACCAACAGGCAAGTATTGGTAAAATGCTCTGCAACACAGTAGCAGGGAAAGCAAAGAGGTTTAAGTGATAAACTTGGCTCAACAATCAGTTATGACATCATCTTATTCTTCATGTGTGGGAAGCTGAAATCACACTAGAATTAACTATTTCCTTCTATATTCACCAAGCACTTGTTATACACTCTTTGATGAATAGGAATACCCAATGTATGATTATATGAAGAAGTACAAATAATAGAAAAAAACAAAACAAAGATGATCCTCGTGTGGTTCTAAGAATTTACAAGGGACAGGTCCGATAACCTAGAGGAATTCATCAAATTCATCATAAGCCGCTTAAAGATAACCTTTAGATATCCTGAAAAGTCTTGTATTCCTTATGATATAACAATGCTAGAACATTTTTCTAAGAAGTTTGCATTTTCTGTTCACTCACTCACTAATAGGGAATCCTGTACTGGATTCCCCGTTAGTGAGCGATCATGGCGACGGCGCACGTGCCAACTTAGAGAGCTCTGCATGTACTGTACCAATGCCCCATTATGTTTTCATAGCTTTCCAGTTGTTTGCATAAGTTAGGCTTTAGGGGTTAAATGTAAAAATAATTGTTAAAATAAAGGGCAATAACATTCTACAATGACCTTTCAGGTAGGAGGGATGAATTAGATGGCTGTTCTCATCAATGTAATTTACTAATGTAGATCCTCAGGGAATGCTTATATTGGCATCTTTATAAAAAAAAATATTGTGTCATTTCTGTTTGCAGATATGTCCTCTATATTTCTTCTCTTTAAAGCATGTCTTCGCCTTTGAACATACTTTACAGTTTACATATAGTTATAAATAAAAAAAACAGGATAACTTACATATACATACTTGTTATACCCATACTATACATACGGATTCTGAGCTATGTTCTGTGTTATAGCCCATGCTCACACACAATTCTGCACCTATTAAGCTCATATCTAATACATGCCTTGCTTGTTTGTTTGTATGGTTTATTTTTGTCCTTTGGTTTCTGAATATTTCCTTTAACACAGACTATAATTCAGGAACAGTACACAACATACTGTAAGGAAGGGCTTTGTGCACCCAACTGTTTTGGCAGTGCATTGAGCAAGTCCAGCTCCCTTATGAAAAAGTATTAATAATGTAGCACTCACCCATGTTTCCACTGGAGGGGTCAGTCCTAATCTAGTGTGCACAGTTCCTCTCTCTGGCCAGTGAGTTGATCAAAGAATCATAAAGTTATACGGTCAAGCACCTCCTTTGTGAAAAATGTGCATTTATTGAAGAACAAGTAAAAAATCATAACAGCTTTAATCCATTTTCCCTTTCTGTTGTGATTTTTTCTTTTCACAAAGGAGTAGCTGGACCATATAATCATAAGATTCTTTTAATATTTCGGTCTATTTTTTTGCCAATCATCACAAACTTTATTATAAGATATTATAAAGGTGGTACTTTACCCTGTATCAACTATCCAAAATATACCCAACAACTGGGCATATAGGAATTATTCATAATTTTTGGGAATGCCCATTAATTTTTTACTAAACAAAGAATCAATGCATCTCCCTTACCCCAGAACTAAGCCTGCTAGGACTGGATTTAGGCATAATCCCTAAATCAATTAGAATAGTGTCATGCCATATATTGTTATTGACTGCATTGTCTCCAGTACTAAACTGGAAATCATCCAACATCCTAAAAATAGTAGATATAATACAATATTTGGTGTGACCGTCCTTTGGGGGAAGAGTCCTGAAAGTTATGATATGGTCCCCACAGAGCCCTGATCTCAGCATCATCCAGTCTGCCTTGGATTACATGAGGAGACAGATGGATTGGAACAAGCCTACATCCACAGAAGATCTGTGCTTAGTTCTCCAAGATGGCGGGAACAACCTCCATGCCGAGTTCCTGTTTGAATGGAAGTTGTTTTGAAGACAAAGATAGATCACACCAAATATTGGTGGGATTTAGATTTCTCTTCTGTTCATTCACTTCATTTTGTTAACTGACAAAAATAAACTATTTTTAGAAGCATTCCTACTGTCGGGGGTTAAGTTCCCCCGGGATGGATGTCACCGTAATCCTAATTAAATATAGAACAGGTACGAGCTCGGGAAAGCAAACTACAGACACGCCCAGGAGTCTAGTAAGAATGATTTCGTTTATTGTATAGTTCATACAAGTTTTAAAGGCAAGTTGGTTACACAACAGTCATGTGACCAATGTACATATATGGGTTTTCCAGTTCCGTTACTAGGCAGATTCACAGTTTCTCATAATATGTGTTACTTCCCATTACTTATCTGTATGTTTTCTTTTAACTTTCTTGAGACCAACAAGACCTTGAATGCTATCTCAGACTTAGTGTCTGCAAAAGCTCTAAACTATGCTGACTCTCTGCAAAACATTTCACTCTGGGTAAAGAGAATATAACATATAATACAAGTTATAATTTTAACCCTTACAATTCCCCCATTTTAGGACTTTATTTTTAATCAAATTCAATGAATACCTTAACACTCTGAGTGTGCCATCTATGATGGATTCTCCATTGAGTGGTTAAAAATAACATCCTATCTCACATACTGGCTAACTGTATTCCATTTCCTTCTCAGCGCTTCAACTTTCTTGCAATGTGAAGCGTGTATTCAGGTAGATTTTCCCTCCAACTTTACTGAGGTGGCAGTTGTCAGCAATATCTGGAAGGGGCCATCATATCTGGGTTCAAGAGATTTCCTGGAGTGTCTTTTCACGACTACCCAATTACCAGGCTGCAAGCTATGCGTTCCTGAAAAATCAGAAGGGTCTGGAATAGAAGAGAACACTTGTTTATGTGTTTCTTTCAGTTTTTTACACAAATCTTGTACATAGCTGGCAATACTGTCATAGTTAAGCTGTAATGTCTGCAATATTTTTTCCACAGCTGTCTAAGCTTTTGCAAAGTATTGCATATTAAGACATGCCATAAAAATTACTTCTAGTCCACATAATTGCCCACAAAATTGTTCCAGTCGCATAGCAGTGACCATATAAAACACAGCAATGTCAACATAGTAGTTATTACTACTAGCTATAGCATATACAGCAGCCCTAAAATACAAAGAAAATAGTCTTTTCCAGGCCAGGGCCACGCGGGCTGTAATTGTAGAGGGCGAAACCAGTGTTTCTAAACTGGCAGCATATCCATTACTGCTTCGGATTTCACTACAGTTGCAATGCAAAGCTTGAAAGCTATAGGGGGGCCACCAAGAAACCTGCAGGTAAGCTGTAGTGAGAACTTCTCAATTTTAGGCGCAACTTGCTGCAGCAGCTTGCATAGAAATATATTGCAGAACTTCATTGCCAAGCATGTTTGTTCCACGTGGCCCCAGCTTAATGGACCAGTACTCAGGGGCGTAACTACCGGGGTAGCAGTGGTAGCGACTGCCACAGGGCCCGGAACATTACGGGGCCCGGAGCCTTGTGGCAGTCGCTACCGCGAACCCCACAATCACTGCTATCGTTATACTCCGGGGTCTTTTGAGACCCCGGAGTATAACGATCGGGGGCCCAGGGGAGGTGAGCGAACATAAAAAACACTGTAACTCACCTATCCGCTGCTCCGCAGGCTTCGGGCCTGTTTGGTGACATCCCAGACGTCAGCCGACGTCATTATGCGTCGCGACGCCGGCCTGGATCGCGCGAGATCCGGTCCGACATTGAAGATGGCCGAAGTAGCTCACGGGAGTGCACCGGAGCGAGGAAGAGGTAAGTTGCAGTGTTTTCTATGTTTCTCTCCTCCCCTGGGTCTCTGATCATTATACTCTGGGGTCTGAAAAGACCCCAGAGTATAATAATCGTTCATGGGTGGTCCACTATGGGGCATAATACTGTGTGCAGGGGCCACTATGGGGCAAACTACTGTGTGCAGGGGCCACTATGGGGCAAACTACTGTGTGCAGGGGCTACTATGGGGCAAACTACTGTGTGCAGGGGCCACTATGGGGCAAACTACTGTGTGCAGGGGCTACTATGAGGCAAACTACTGTGTGCAGGGGCTACTATGGGGCAAACTACTGTGTGCAGGGGCCACTATGGGGCAAACTACTGTGTGCAGGGGCCACTATGGGGCAAACTACTGTGTGCAGGGGCCACTATGGGGCAAACTACTGTGTGCAGGGGCTACTATGGGGCAAACTACTGTGTGCAGGGGCTACTATGGGGCAAATTACTGTGTGCAGGGGCCATTATGGGGCAAACTACTGTGTGCAGGGGCTACTATGGGGCAAACTACTGTGTGCAGGGGCCACTATGGGGCAAACTACTGTGTGCTGGGGCCACTATGGGGCAAACTACTGTGTGCAGGGGCCACTATGGGGCATAATATTGTGTGCAGGGGCCATTATGCTGCATAATACCGTGTCCAGGGACCACTATGGGGCATAATACCGTGTGCAGGGGCCACTATGGGACATAATACCGTGTGCAGGGGCCACTATGGGGCATAATAGTGTGCGCAGGAATGCGGTTTGTGTGTGGGGGGGTTGGGGGCGGCGGCGGCTTGAGGGGTTTGGGGGCGGCGGCTTGGGGGGGTTGGGGGCGGCGGTTTTGGGGGGTTGGGGGCGGCGGCTTGGGGGGGGCTCCATGTCAAATGTTCGCCTTAGGGCCCAGCCATTCCTAGTTACGCCACTGCCAGTACTGCTCTATACTCCACCTGTAGTGACCACATATGATCAGTCAATCAGCCCAAGTCACTTATTTGCTACGCTATTTTAACATCTGTGCTCCTACCTGACCAGAACAAAGGATACATGGACCATTAAAATAGCAGACACCAAAGCTGCCTGAGCAAATCCCATTAAATATAATGGGGTATGTTCGGTGTCCGTTGTTTTAAACTGAAACCGCCAGACGAAAAAGTTGGACTTGCAGCACTTTTTTGTCCGGCAATTTTTGGCGGTCACTGTGACTGAGTCTCCAAATGGAGAGTCCAACATAGATGTGAACTCAGCCTTACTGTCAGAAATATGTAGGAGACGTGTACCAGGGCTAGAGCAGTCGCTGCTGCCAGAGAACACTTTCCAAAGACTTGAAATGATTCAGCTGCTTTTTCTTTTGCAAGTTGTGATCATTTGTTGCTTGGAAACAGATAACATCTCTTTATTAAGTATGATGGGCTTTCAGAATTTGGGTGGAAAGGAATCAACGTAGAAGAAAATTGTAGTGAACATAAGTGAAGATCCTGGTCCCAAGCAACAAATAATAATAATAATGGTATTTATGTATAGCATGTTCTTTTATAATGTCTACTCAATGGAGGTCTCAACAAAGAGCATTTCTCAGCTATCCTGTGGATATGTGATAAATGTTACATTGCTGGAGGCCCCAGCAATGTAACACCGATTACTACTCCAAGACCCTTATTGCTTCTTACTAGGATAACCCCAGTACGGAGGACTATCTTTTGTTCTTGCTCTGGAGGACCCTAGGGTTACTCGGTGACTTTGGCTGTAGGAACAAAAAATTTTTTGTCAATTTTAATTGTGGTCTAGGATGGCAAAGATGCATGTGACTTACAATCTGTGACCAAGAATTCAGTAGGTTTAAATTTTTGGAAAATTACATTGGCAATCATTAGACGTAGTGTTGCAATGTAACGTTATAGAATGTAACATCACTGTGTTGTCCTAGCCTTAAAGGGGTTGTCTAGGGAGTTTAGATTCACTTACTATGCCAGCCAACATAGCACAGGTAATATCCTGTGAGATTGAGAAAGGTGTGAGGGGGGGTGGAGCAACTCAGAGGACTTCTGATCACGTGATCTGGGGGTCAGGGAGGCCGGAACCCCTAGATCCATCATCAAGAGTTCCACCAGAACAGGTAAGTGAATCTAAACTCCCCGGACATCCCCTTTAATGCACCATGTAATGCTTTATTTCTCCAGGTAGCAATGAAGGGAAATTAAAGAGGGTCAGTCATGTCCAAAATGCCTCCCAAAACAATAAAAGTGCTGTGTAAAAGGAAAAGACGCATAGCTTCGTGGCCACAAACTGATGAAGCATGTTTTATGTTTATATCTGTTATGAAAGGCTATGTACACCTTTGAGGTAATTTTTTTAAATATTGCATTTTACCTATTATAGCCAAAAAACCTTTTTCAAATAGGGTTTTTATTAAAAATGCGGCATCCCTTGTTTTCTGCAGCCTTCACTTGCTGTCATATAATGCAGACTGCTGTGTCCCCTCTCCATCTGAGAAGCTGTCTGACAGCTCATTCTGTGACTCTTACCTGTGTTCTCTTATCTGTTCATAAACAGTTTGATCAAAGGCTGAAGCCCCACGTGGCCACAGCAAAAATCGTAGCGTTTTATAGTCCTTGCAAAGCTAATCCCATTCACGCATTGCCGAAAAATACCCACAGTGGAAATGCTGCAATTTCCAAAACCGTTGAGTTTTTTTAAATCGCAGCATGTCAATTATTCCTGTGGAAATGCTGGCGGTTTCCATATAGGTATAATTGAAGCAGAAAGTACGCAGAGTAAAATTCTGCAGACTTTCTGTGAAAAGGGAGGTGGGGAAAAACTGTGATGTGTTTCTGCCTCAGTTTTTCCAGTAGGACTTTTTGGATGTGGCTCACTACGTGGGCCCTTAGCCTAAATTAGTGTTTATGAGAAGGTGAACAGAGATAAGAGTCACAGAACAAGCCGTCAAACAGCTTCTCAGATGGATCTTTCTGGAGAGGGGGCAGAGCAGCCTGCATTATATGACAGCAAGTGAAGGCTTCAGAAGACAAGGGAAGCAAAATTTTTAATAAAAACCCATTTTAAAACAAAATAGGGTTTCAAAGGTGTACATAGCTTTTCAAGTATCTTTGCCTCGTTTTACATTGCATACATGTGAATATATTTAATACCTTATATGTATACCAACTAATTAAGGATTATTATTAATATTAATCATTGTACAAACTTTATTCCAAATGTTTCCTTACCGAAAATAAAAAATGCAGAAGAGTAAATCCTGTTACCTAACAATGTCCTTTTCTGATCAAATATTTACTCACCTTCTCCACTGTCCATGCAGATTCTTATGTTGCTACTTCTGTTTGCTCAGTTCTTCATATTGCACATTCCTTTTCAGTCTGGATATTTGTCCAAGATCAGAACTGTTTGTTTTCAGAGCAAGAAGGATATTTAAGAAGCAAAGAACAATTGAAATTAATGCGTTATTTATACAGAGCATTAAAAGCAGTTTTGTATCTTTTCACACACATTATTTCACAGTAATATAGCAAATATATTTTGTGCTATTTGGCTGATTTTCCATTGGTAACCCTTTCTGCCCTACAGCTTAAAGAGGTTGTTTCGGGAGTTTGATATTGATTGCTGTGACTCTTCACCACTTACCAAGAACAACACCATTCATTGTATAGTGGTTGTGCTTGGTATTGCAGCTCAGCCTCATTCATTTGAATGGAACTGAGCTGCAACATAGTCATGTGACCAATAGACGTAATGTCTATTACCTCTACACAGAGGTAAGGTATAATACTATATACTATTACATACCAGTGAAAGCACATTAAAAAAAAACAACTTTTTATTATACAATGAAAAACACTGTCTACGAAAAAAAAAAAAAAAAAAAAATTCTAACATAAATATATAATGCCAAAGCTAAATGCATCATTAATGTATTAATAAAGGGGTTTTCTGGTATTGGGAGAAAAACGCATTATATAATGAAAAGTTCTACAAATTTCTGAAAATACATAAACCCACATTTAGGCTAAGGACCCACCTAGCAAAAAGCAGCAAAAAAACACTGTGGAAAAAATGCAGTGGAAAAGCATTTGCTTTTCTGCAACATGGGGCCTCAGCCTAAATTAGGAGACTATTGGGAAGAAAAGTCCTACAGATTTGTCAAGAGGCAATCTATTATTAGGCTTAGTGGTCAGAGTGAAAACTGCACATCATCTTTAAACTTATAGGTTGAAAAGGGTCATATTCATAAAGTAAAAGTTGTGTGGAAAAAGTAAAAAAAATGTGCACACCAGATTAGCTCCAAAAATTGCCTCTTTTTAATCATTTTTCATGACTTTTTTCTAGAATCATTGGGCAAGATGTAGGCAGGGTCAAGTGAATAGGGTCAGGGCATTCAGATTACTTATGCCAATTTTCTAACTTAAGTAACACTTGAAATATACTCATATGATTTCAGTTTCTGGCCCATGCCTTTTTTGGAATACTGTATGCCTGGTAGGGTTATTGTGTAGTTCACCATACTTTACATGGACACAGTATACAGTACATCATGGCAGAAAGATCCAGATATACAGTACAGACCAAAAGTTTGGACACACCTTCTCATTCCAAGAGTTTTCTGTATTTTCATGACTATAAAAATTGTAGATTCACACTGAAGGCATCAAAACTATGAATTAACACATGTGGAATTATATAATTAACAAAAAAGTGTGAAACAACTGAAAATATGTCTTATATTCTAGGTTCTTCAAAGTAGCCACCTTTTGCTTTGATTACTGCTTTGCACACTCTTGGCATTCTCTTGATGAGCTTCAAGAGGTAGTCACCTGAAATGGTCTTCCAACAGTCTTGAAGGAGTTCCCAGAGATGCTTAGCACTTGTTGGCCCTTTTGCCTTCACTCTGCGGTCCAGCTCACCCCAAACTCTTTGTAGCGCTTGATGGTTTTGGCCACTGCACTTGGGAACACTTTCAAAGATTTCCTAATTTTTCGGACTGACTGACCTTCATTTTTTAAAGTAATGATGGCCACTCGTTTTTCTTTACTTAGCTGCTTTTTTCTTGCCATATTACAAATTCTAACACTCCATTCAGTAGGACTATCAGCTGTGTATCCACCTGACTTCTGAACAACACAACTGATGGTTCCAATCCCATTTATAAGGCAAGAAATCCCACTTATTAAACCTGACAGGGCACACCTGTGAAGTGAAAACCATTTCAGGTGACTACCTCTTGAAGCTCATCAAGAGCTTTCCACATGTCTTAATTCATAGTTTTGATGCCTTCAGTGTGAATCTACAATTTTTATAGTCATGAAAATACAGAAAACTCTTGGAATGAGAAGGTGTGTCCAAACTTTTGGTCTGTACTGTATTAGTATATTTGCTTTCTTAGTTCATATTTGAACCCATCTGCAGAAAAAAGGCAAATTATTATTTTTTTTTTCAACAAATTGATTTTTTTCCTAATACTGGAGAAACATTTCAGATATTTCAGAGAAGCTGCAAAAAAACCTTCATTGTATTTTTCTACTGTCATCACCTAATGTAAAATAAATGTATTGCGCTTTGGAAATTCATTATGTCCTAGCAGGTATTGCTTTGATTTATGTGCTTGTTTACAATGCTATGTGACCTGATAATAGCTATCAAGAGACAAGTCTGCAGTCCTACTGTAAATGTATCAAATGCAGGTGTCAGGTTTAATATGAAATATATGCACACATAGACATAAGGGTGATTTACATTACTCAGGGCTATCATGAATTCATTGTTCTAATGAATCACATTAGTTTCTGCATACATGGCAGCTAAAGTGTCAATTAGGCGGGATTCACACTAATTATTTTTGTTGTAGTTTTTGGTCAAAGATGCAGGGACCCCTCCAGGGATCTAGGGGTGTAGCTAATAGCTCACAGCCATGGGGCAAAAGTTTAGCTTGGGCCCCCTGTGCAATCTCTCCTCATATGCACTTGTCAGTTGCATTCCATCTGTACATTTTATCAGCATTTACATTATTCTTTGTTTCTCAATTTGGGTCCAAACCTTCATGAAGACTTGTTCCCAACATGTCTGTGCACACAAGCTTCCCAACATTCCCATCCCCTGCAGCCCAACTGCTATTTTTGCCATGAAATGGCTAATTTTCTCCTTTCTGACAGTGGAAGTTTATGCTATTGCACTGAATTCAGTTCAGATAACAATTAAAGTTAAGGTGGTAACATCATATATGTTTACACTTCTGTTCATGGAGGATCCATCTGCAGTTCCATCATGATTGGTTTCTGCAGTCAAAGCAATGAAAACTTTAATGGAGCACGGACAGGCTATATTATAATCCAGTCAGAGGCAGATGGCAACATCTGGGTCTGTCGTACAATAGATGAAGAACAGCGATGTAACTTCCCCAAGTCTGAACAGTCAGGCAGATCTTTTCTTCCTGAGACAGACAAAATTCTACTCTTGTTCTGCTGTATCAATATATATGGTTAATATATTTACTGACTAAATTTACTGTCTATAATCATTTTATATCTAACGGCTTTTTAAAAAAAAAAAAAATGTAAGAAGCATCTTTCCATCCATATTACTAACTAATAGATGCCAGTATATAACCTCCCTCCTTTCATTCGCAGTATGGTGGCTCAGTGGTTAGCATTGTTGACTTGCTAAATACATACTCTACATACACTCTAAATACATACTGATATATTAATCTATAAATTTCCCAATAAAGACATGGTCCAATGTAAGTGATGACAAAATAGAACAAAATAGAAATCTAAATCCCATCAATATTTGGAGCATGTGATGATATGGTCACTACAGATCCCTGATCTCATAACCATCCAGTCTGTCTGGGATTACATGAAGAGACAGGAGGATTGGAGCAAACCTACAGTGGGTACAGAAAGTATTCAGACCCCTTTAAATTTTTCACTCTTTTTTTCATTGCAGCCATTTGCTAAAAGCAAAAAAGTTCATTTTATTTCTCATTAGTGTACACTCAGCACCCCATCTTGACAGAAAAAACAGAAATGTAGATAGTTTTACAAATTTATTAAAAAAGAAAAACTGAAATATCACATGGTCATAAGTATTCAGACCCTTTGCTCAATATTGAGTAGAAGCCCCTTCCTTTTGAGCTAGTACAGCCATGAGTCTTCTTGGGAATGATGCAACAAGTTTGTCACATCTGGATTTGGGGATACTCTACCATTCTTCCTTGCAGATCCTCTCCAGTTCTGTCAGGTTGGATGGTGAACGTTGGTGGACAGCCATTTTCAGGTCTCTCCAGAGATGCTCAATTGGGTTGAGGTCAGGGCTCTGGCTGGGCCAGTCAAGAATGGTCACAGAGTTGTTCCGAAGTTACTCCTTTGCTATTTTAGCTGTGTGCTTAGGGTCATTGTCTTGTTGGAAGGTGAACCTTCGGCCCAGTCTGAGGTCCACAGTACTCTGGAAGAGGTTTTCTTCCAGGATATCTTTGTATTTGGCCGCATTCATCTTTCCTTCAATTGCAACCAGTCGTCCTGTCCCTGCAGCTGAAAAACACCCCCATAGCATGATGCTGCCACCACCATGTTTCACTGTAGGGATTGTATTGGGCAGGTGATAAGCAGTGCCTAGTTTTCTCCACACATACCGCTTAGAATTAACGCCAAAAAGTTCAATCTGCGTCTCATCAGACCAGAGAATCTTATTTCTCATAGTTTGGGAGTCCTTCACATGTTTTTTGGCAAACTCTATGCGGGCTTTCATATGTCTTGCACTGAGGAGAGGCTTCCTGCGGGCCACTCTGCCATAAAGCCCCAACTGGTAGAGGGCTGCAGCGATAGTTGACTTTGTGGAACTTTCTCCCATCTCCCTACTGCATCTCTGGAGCTCAGCCACAGTGATCTTTGGGTTCTTCTTTACCTCTCTCACCAAGGCTCTTCTCCCACGATTGCTCAGTTTGTCTGGACGGCCAGGTCTAGGAAGAGTTCTGGTTGTCCCAAACTTCTTCCATTTAAGGATTATGGAGGCCACTGTGCTCTTAGGAACCTTGAGTGCTACTGAAATTCTTTTGTAACCTTGGCCAGATCTGTGCCTTGCCACAATTCTGTCTCTGAGCTCCTTGGGCAGTTCCTTTGACCTCATGATTTTGATTTGCTCTGACATGCACTGTGAGCTGTGAGGTCTTATATAGACAGGTGTGTGCCTTTCCTAATCAAGTCCAATCAGTTTAATTAAACACAGCTGGACTCCAATGAAGGAGTAGAACCATCTCAAGGAGGATCAGAAGGAAATGGACAGCATGTGAGTTAAATATGAGTGTCACAGCAAAGGGTCTGAATACTTATGACCATGTGATATTTCAGTTTTTCATTTTTAATAAATATGCAAAAATATCGACATTTCTGTTCTTTTTCTGTGGGGTGCTGAGTGTACATTAATGAGAAATAAAATGAACTTTTTTGCTTTCACCAAATGGCTGCAATGAAACAAAGAGTGAAAAATTTAAAGGGGTCTGAATACTTTCCGTACCCACCGTACATCCACAGGAGATCTGTGCTTAGTTCTCCAAGATGTTTGGAACAACCTCCCTGCCAAGTTCCTTCAAAAACTATCTGTAAGTGTACCTAAAATAACTGATGGAAGGAAAGGAGGGTCACACCAAATATTTATGGGAGAACAAAAAAGACAAAACACAAAGTGTTCAGACATCTTTTCATAATGCTTAGCTATATATGCGTGGTTGTCCACTATTACTATTATCATCCATAGACTTGTACTGAGGGGGCATTCCTGACAGCTCAGGATCATCACTAGGCGGTAAGGAATGCCACCTCTGACAGTACAGGGCTATGGACGAGCACAGACAGGGAGGGCGTTTCTCACAGCCCAGCTAGTCTGTCAGGAAAGCCCTTCTGACAGTGGGCAGAGATCGGTACCGAAACTAACGGCACTGATATCTCTAACCCCGGGGCACATAACGGAAAAGCCGACAGTGCGCTGAATTCGGTGCACTGTTGGCTTTCTAGCGGTATATAAAACTGCATGTGCCTGAGGACGTGAAAGGTCCTCTTTAAGCCCTTATACACACTTCCGCATTTCACATACGCATGGTGTTCCCATTTTACGCAGACACCATACATACCCAGAAGGGAATATTCAGATGTACGTGTTTTTTCGCACATCGGTGTGACATCTGTTTTTCACGGACCCAGAAACATTCAAAATACAGAAAATAAAAATTTTAAGAAATTGATCTGCTGTTGTGAAAAGTGGATCAACCCCAGACAGAACACCTTCCGGAAATGAGCAGGGTGGGGTCTGTGGAAAGCATGGATGCGGACGTGTGAATAAGGCCTAACACTGTAGATACTGTGTAACAATCTCCTAAACTGTATGAGTAACTATTTCCACCTCCACATCTTCTCATGTTATTGTGAGATTAAATTGCCCGGTCTGATCCTATTCTTTCTAGCATTCGATGTGATGTAGTCTGGGTATCGTAGACTCCATAACTGCAAGCTGACTAAATTGCATTCGACAATTATTCTAGGCATAAAACAGCTGAGTGGCTTTACATAAGCTTTCATTCCGGAAAGAATTTTACTTATAGGTAATAAGCAGTCGGCTATTTCCTACACAGTTGAAACTTTACAATGCAATTATCATCTAAAAGAAAAATTGCTCAAAGTCTACTTATACTGTAACTATTAACATCATTTTTAGGTCCAATATTGTCAGCTGAGTAACTTCATAACAGTTATAAATGTTTTTTTTGTTACTGAGCTTCTACATCCCCTGCAGATACAATGAGAAAAAAATAATATAATTATGTCCGCTTTCAACAACCACTAGATGGAGTTATGGAGCAAATCAATTAAAAGGTTTGTCTGATGGGGAATGGGTTAAAAACATGGCTCAGAATGGGTTAAAACAATAAACAAAACATCACCGTAACTGATCCCCTGCGGCTCCAATTCCAATATTATCAGGTCTCTACTTTCTGATTAAATCTCCACACACAGGAAATGCCGGGGATTAGTAAAATGAGTATGACTATGTTTATGTTTTTAACACATCCTGAGCCTCATTTTCCCTGCCAGATAACCACTTTAATAATTGACTTAAATGGGAACTGTATAAATCTGTATGCAATAACCCAACCCCAAGTGGCAGCATGGTGGCTCAGTGGTTAGCACTGCAGCCTTGCAGTGCTGGAGTCCTGGGTTTGAATTCTGCCAAGAACAACATCTACAAGGAGTTTGTGTGGGTTTCCTCTGGTTTCTTCCCACACTCTAAAGACATACTGATAGGGAATGTAGATTGTGAGCCCTACATGGAACAGTGACTGTAAAGTGCTGCGGAATATGATGGTGATATATAAGTAAGCATAATAAAGATAAAATAAATAGTGTCAGGCTCACTGTATGCCCTATAGATCCATAGCCTTTAAAGTGTGTGTGTGTGTGTGTGTGTGTGTCGGTCCCTACTAGCCCAGAAATCAGTAGGTGTTGAGGTGTGATTTATACTCAGTTTGAAGGGTGAGTGCAAGTTTAAGAGAGTAATTTAACCCCTTGGAGTTGCAACCATGTTATGTGATATGGATTATACTACACTAAGAAGAGAATTATACTGAGTGTGAACATTAAGAGGGCATTATACTGATTGTAGGGAGCACAGCCTCCCCCTGTGAACTCACCATAAATCCTGCGTACGCCCATTTATTAGAGCACAATACTTACATAAAATGGCATGGACTCATTGTGAATTCATAAAAATAAGAACAATCTGCCAGAAAAAAAATACTCTGCATGACACACATGGAAGTACAATATATGACTCCATGACAATCTATGGCCCAAAGTAAGGCCATATTCAGGGATTTGTCTTGAGATGGTGCTGAAGGTATGATCAGGCCTGGGCCCAAGAGCCATAGGGGGGCCTATAAGGTGTCTCTTCCCACTATGAGGAGACCAGTACTATAAACAGTACACTATAGTTGAGGGCCTGGTACAGATTTTGCATTGAAGCTTATGAACTTCATGTTAGGGCCGGTTCACATCTGCGTTCAGTTTCCATTCGGGGAGTCTGCTTGGGGCCCACCAGAACGGAAACCTATATGCATAGAAAATCGGTTTACCTAAGGAAACCTGCGGACCCCATAGACTGCTTTTCAATACGTATAGGTTTCCGTTCTGGGGGCCCCAAGTGGATTCCCCGAACGGAATCCCAAACGCAGATGTGAACCGGCACTTACACCTCTGACCTTAATACCGCCATGTGCATGAGCCCTAATACAAGGAAAAGTTGGGTAGAATTGCCTTCAGTTCTGTAAATCATCCACATTATGCTGCAATATTTAGTATCTGTCAGAGAAGTCTATTTCAATCTACAGCAGCATCACAGTGTGACATGTATAAAATATATTGCTATACGCTTCACCATGTCATATCCAGCCTTGGTGTGAAGTGTTGCTGGTATGCCGATGACTTCCCAGGTTATGGTTCAGCTGTTCTGTGTGCATACACTTTGGTACTAGAGACACTGGATGCAGTAGTCATGGAAACATTGATGGTTCTATGGTAATTTACAAGCAGAACTTGGCAGCATGCCTTTGCCTCACCAAGAATGGATGAAAGTATATTTACAGACTGTGGGAAAGTTCAGGATTCTTCTATAGAATAGTGTTACATAACTGGCTGCTATTCAGAACTACCAGCAGCTTTTCCATGGAACATTACATATTTCTCAGGTTCTTTACTGTTTGTATATTTTTTTAAGTAAACGTACATAACAGAAACATACACTGTATATAAACACACAAAACTATATAAAACTGAATCTGCAGATATAAGAAGGTTAGATAGTCAATAAAAAAAATATCAGCCGCACCCAAAAGTATGCCGGTGCAAATGTGTCCCAGCAAAGAAAAGCAGCACGACAGCAAAAGGAAAATAAGGCAGCTCTCCAAAAATGGTAAAAAAAAAATGTCAAAATTTTAATGTCACCCAAGCAAGCATTCAATTCTTAAACTAAATTTGTGGGACAATAACCTGGGTCCAAATTCAGCATAAGTCCAACTGGCTTCGTGGAGTGCTCAGGTGAAGCACGTTTGGGTAGCCTTAGTCCTATTGCCCAGCGCTGTATGAGAGTTAGGTAGCTTGTTCTATTGCTCTCTGATATCTTCC